>VCRD01000262.1:58396-165794 GCA_006783055.1 Trinorchestia longiramus
TTTTTGTAACAACGTAATATATCCTCCTTTGAATAACATAAATATAAATAAGGAATACTTCACAAATGTTCCTTAACCTTGGAGCACTGAACATGGGTTTATGTCGTTTGCCCGAAGTTAGTGACGTCTTTACCCACGTTCAGTACTCCAGGGTTAATGAAGAAAATTTAATTTTCTTCATTCCGTATTCAAATCTACAAGTTTTTCTGCAGGAATCTCATGCATACATGACAAGTATAGGTAGAGTAGGGACAAGAATCCGTTCTACAAGATAAAATTACCAACAAATTTTTGAACACAATAAAATTCTGAAAAAAAAATATCTGGCAAGCAAGGGTTTCGCTTATATCATACAACCGAAATAGAAAAAATTCAATGTAATACTCCGGTGCTATGTTGGGACGCTAGATGTTGCTTCAGATAGCTCACGTATGCGCAAGTATAATCACAAAGATCACACTTGATGATGCGTCCAATGCCATGTTTGTTAGCTCGGTGCTGCTTCATATAACTCTTACGGGCACTGGAATAATCGCATAACTTGCAGTGAAGATCATTGATGCCATGCTTAGCTGCTTGGTGCCGTTTCAAGTGATCTTTAAGCGCGCACGAATAGTCGCATAATTCACATTTAATTTTGTCACCAATGCCATGTTTGACAGCTTCGTGTATTTTCAAGCGGCTTTTGTGACCGCAAGAAAAATCACAAAATTCGCATTGCATTAGGTATATACCCAATGTCGTGAACAGTAGCGTGGTGATGCTTCATACGATCTTTGTTGACACAAGAAAAGTCACATAATTTGCAGTTATTTAAACTACCAATTCCATGTTTAGCGGCATGGTGCATCTTCATACGACTTTTGTTAGCAGAAGAATAGTCACATAATTCACACTGAATTAAATCCCCAATACCATGTTTCGAAGTATGATGCTCCTTCATGCGGCTTTTATTAGCACAAGTATAGTCACATAATTCACACTGAATTAGATCTATGCCGTGGATGGCAGCTTTGTGATCTTTCATATGACATCTGTTGGCGCAAGTATAGTCACACAAGTCACACTTCAATACATTTCCTATACCATGTTTAGAAGCTTGATGGCGATTCATTGCGTTTTTAAAGGTGCAAGAATACTCACAATATTCACACTTAATTTGGTTAGTGCTATGTTTAGCAGCGTGATGTCGCTTCATTATGTGTCTTTCAATGCAAGAATAGTCACATAATTCACACTTGATTACATTACCCATACCATGCTCGGTTGCGCGATGGCCCCTCATTGTACGCTTTTGGAGACACGAATAGTCACATAATTCACATTTAATGATACCTTTAGGCTCATGTTTTGCATCTCGATGACGCTTCATATCTCCACTAAGGGCACATGTATAGTCGCACAAGTTACACTTGATCACACCTATGCCATGTTTGACGGCTTGATGTCGTTGCATTGTGTATTTTTGGGGACAAGAAAACTCACAAATTTCACACTTAATTACAACGCCAACATCATGCTTCGCCGCCTGATGTTGTCTCATGTGGGATTTCTGGGCACAGGAATACTCGCAAAATTCACACCTAAAGAGATCTCCTATGCCATGCTTAGAAGCTTGATGCAATTTCATATCATACTTGTGTGCACAAGAATACTCGCATGACTTACACTTCAACAATTTACCTACACCATGTTTGCTGGCTTTGTGTGCTTTCATAGCAGTAGTTCTAGTACAAGAAAACTTGCAAAAGTCGCACTTCAATGGTTCACCAATGCCATGCTTGCTGCAAAGATGATTCACCAAAGTGGACTTCACAACGCACGAGAAGTCACACAGCTCACACTTGAACGGTTTTCCAAGGTTGTGTTTGCTCAGCTGGTGTAGTTTTAAGCTGGTTTTACGAGCGCAGCAGTAATCACAAAGGTCACAGTTAAATTCCTTTTTGTTACTTACATGTGTCGCCCCATTAAGCTTCTCAACGGCCTTGGGTTCATAAGGTATATTTGGATCCGAACCTTCTATTCTTGAAGTTTCTTCTAGTCTTCCTACACCAGAGCCACCATCAGTGACTGACAAATCTTCTTTCTTGCACACGACAGTAAAGATGTCACTGCTAGCGGTGTCCTGAGAAGAAACATACTACGTTATTGAATCCCCTGATGTAGGCAAGATCATTTTCTCATACGATTGCTACGTACAAATAATCCATCACAGGTTTGGAAAAACATGTCTTAACTATTACTCTATGTACTACATCAATTTGACTTGCTATGGAACGGTATATCTTGAAGAGTTCCAACTCTATTTATAATTTTTGAGAATTAAAAACAATTAGTTCTCTTGAATTCGGACACAGTTCATCGAGATGAATGCTGGTGGAGTAGTAAGGTTAAAATCAAGGATGCATAGTGGGATGTGTTGAATGCTCATGAATTCGTTGCTTCCAGCTGCAAGACGAACAAAAAAGAAAATTTTTCAGTGGGACGTTGTTTTAAAAGATGGTTGTTCTCTTGTTTTAAAATTAATATATTCACCAATATTCTAGAGCATAAAAAGAATGGAAACGGCGAAATAAACCTTGAGCCTGCTTTTCGATCATGAAGGAGTCGCTGATACCAGAAAAAAATGTATGTGATGATTCACACAAATTCCTATTAAGGTTTTGTTGATAATGAATACACGGTGTCTGTTCTCTCTCAGTCTGTACCCGTGTTGCCAAGGATCACTAGATAATAATAATACAACGCTTGTCGCTTGGTTGGTCCGTCTCTCTGTGACGCTCTTAAGGATTTAGAGAAGGGAAAATTCGGTAGGGTATACTTGTATTGTGGATACCAAAGGCACATCCTTCAATGTGGAAACTTCTTCGTAAAGCCCGCGTACACTGGAAAATCGAACAAAAAATTCAGGAAAAAACACGAATTTTTTCGCGTGTGGGTCTACTAGTGTTCAAATAATGAATGGTGAGAGAGCCAACCTCATTAGAAAGACTTATATTAGTTGTAGTTATTGCATGTGGATAATTGATATAATCTCGCAGTTGACATTGTTGATAATGCGGGCACCTTACTCAAGTAGGTGAAATAATTTTGCAATACTTGCACCAGTACAGCATCAGACGCTTGTTCGACACGTGATAAGCCGTAAAGAATACAAGGGAAAGCGAGGAAAAGATGAAGGTAAACAACTGACATTTTGTTTAACTTGTAAACTCTGGTTTCAAGTTGGTGGCCTCACAGTATTTCCCGTATTTGACGGCATATAAGACGCGACGACGAAGACGGCATATAAGACGAAGTACTGAGCGTAAGCTGGGTTAGTGAGCGTCAGAGAGAAGATTAGCCTAGGCCTACGGGAGGTCTCAAACTTCACCTACAATGTAAAGACGCAGGGCGATTTTTTGAGCCGAAATTTTAAAAGAAAGTGACCCATATGCCGTCAAATACAGTACGTTTAGAAAAAGCAAACAAATTTCAATACGTACCTGATGTTCTTGCTGTTCATCTGGTTGCTCCACCTTCACAACGACGTGCTCCAGGTTGTAATCAGGCTCTTCTTCTTTTATATATATGCTTTCTGGACTTTTTTGAACGGTATTTCCAGCATCCACTGTAAACAATAGACACTGTACAGAAACACCATAGACAGTGTACAGATAGAGCTTTTTGAAAATCAAGAAAAGATGAATTATGATACTCTAAAATCACCTTGAATAATTCCACTATATAATACTGCACAGTTTATGGCTTGCTTGCTCGGTCCGTGCCTCTGTAACGCTCTTAAGGATTTAGATAGGAAGAAATTCGGTAGGGTATTCATGTATTGTAAGCATTGTATTGTGGATAGAAAAGGCACATCCTTCTATGTGGAAATTCCTTCGCAAAGCCCGCGTCCACTGAGAAATCAAACTAAAAAATTTCTGTTCAAACACACGAATTTTCACGTGTGGTTCTACTATTATCATACTATTGATATACCAAACAACAGCTAGAATTCAGCCCCCTCGTTTGGTTAAATAAGTCATAATTGAAGAGATACAACAGCAAGGAGCAGTAATGAAATCAATACTCTACATTAATCCCCTTTATTCTTTCCTTGATCATGAATTTTTAAAAGGCACATTACAACAAGGCAAACATATGTGAGGGTAACACACAAAGCTGATTCTCTTTAATCCTACACAATGCAACATAAAAATGATAACTCACCAGGTATTGAGGTAACTGGGGCCTCCTGTATCTTCATTTCATGCTGTTGACAGAGCTTCTCAGCTTCACCCACAACAGGCACAGTATGCTTCATGCTTCATGAGTAGGTTCCACAGTCAGCACTTCAATAACAATGAGTTCAATTTATCTGAAAGTTCAGAATAGGTTTAGTATCAAATAAGGAACAATTAGAATAAAATAAGGCAATAGGAACAAGCTGTTTGGCATATTCTTGGATTGATACCCATATCCCATGCTGCAAATTAGAAGAAATAAAACAATTTATCCACAATATTGTGATCAAGAACATGAATTCCAACTTTATTTGCAATACGAAGACAAGAATTGTTTAAAAAACTACCCAAAAACCAAATAACTAGACAAAATATGGAACAGTTTTAGCTGTACTAATGAAAGAAAGTGATACAAAATTCCTTACTTACATATCTATTTATTTGAACAATTTTAAACAAACACACAGAATAATGCCAAACTTAGGAAAATTTTTTTAAAACTTCAGAGGATCAAAGTTCTATTTCATTTGGCAGATAAATAGTCAAGATTTCAATTTCCTTATCAATAACTTAGAGTCTGCTTAGCAGCCAAGAGTTCAGGTAAATCAAGTGTGGCACTGCATAGTTCTTGAACATATATATCCCTCTACCAAGCATATTGGTCAACTAACACATCTCTTAGCAATGCACATGTTGTTGTTGTTGTTGTTTGCCCAGTGGGTGATCCAGGGGGGCTAACTCAGGAGTGTGGGGGAAGCTAGAGTGGGGATGGATAGGAGAAGGGAAGTAGGTAGAGAGTGAAGGGACACTGAAGAGGAAGGTTGCCATTAAGACTGGGTCCATCCAGCACATCTGTCATACATCTATTTTCTTACTGTAATCCATCATATGACTCAACTACAGTTTGAGTAACAATTACATACAATATTCCAATACTCATGAGTACTTTTCAAAATCTATGGTCAAATTGAAAAGCTCCAGACAGAATGTTTTTTTTTTGTAATAACAACAGCATGTACATATGAAATCATTTCAATGAACCAACAGTTATAGTAACAGCTTCAGTGCATAATGTACAGCTTCACAGTAACAATACGATGTACATTTAAAATTATTCTTATGAACCATCTAAAAGTTCTAGTAACAGCTTCAGTGCATAATGTACTGCTTCACAGTAACAATATGATGTACAATTAAAATTATTCTTATGAACCATCTAAAAGTTCTAGTAACAGCTTCAGTGCATAATGTACAGCTTCACAGTAACAATAAGATGTACATTAAAAACTAATTATAATCAACCATCTAACAGTTCTAGTAACAGCTTCAGTGCATAATGTACAGCTTCACAGTAACAATAAGATGTACATTAAAAACTAATTATAATCAACCATCTAACAGTTCTAGTAACAGCTTCAGTGCATAATGTACAGCTATCTCTAACCATCACAACACAAACTGCAAAGAACCACTACAACCATTTGCCCATACAAGCAATAAATTCCTCATAGATGTTTTTAGAATATATCATACACTCAAACATAGTTAGTTTTACCATCATTTTCATGAGTTACAACCTGTAGTGTTTTTTACAACATTTCTTTATTACATTCAATATTGTATCATAATTTTTATGATTTTTATTCACATTTTCTAGCCTATTTAAACTCTTCAAATCTCAAATTATAACTTCAGTTATGACAAATAACAAAGCTTGACAGTAAACACATTTCTTATGCATAAATTTTCTTGTGTATAATTCTAGCATTTATTAGTAATATTGCATAACTTAAAGCAACATTTTGTACAATTTTTTTTGGGAAAACATGATATATATTTTTTCTCAAGGGACACATTTAAGGGTTACATTACAGAAAATGTATTAAGCATGTATACAACTGCACAAAGTTTGAATGAAATGTTAATGAGGAAAGTATGAAGAGCTTAATAAAAAAGGATACTACAATAAAAAATTATTTCTTGAAAGAGATTTGGAGCAAGTCCTTCATAGCTTCACTACAACACAAATGATCAGGTTATAGAGAAAAACTGAGAATGTTTAACCATAATTTATAGTAAGAATTTATTGTGAATACAATTGAAAAACTGTAGTTTAAATTTGTCTTACAAAAAAAATCATTATCATTAACTAGTATTTATTTTAATATATTTTTTTCATTTGACTTATAGAATAGAGTAGAATAACTAAATATCATCACACTCAATTTTAAAGTGTTTAAATGCTTAACTCAATCGAACATCTTCTACACATGTTCCTTAAAGGCCTTACTTTATATTTATCAACCTTAAGTATGTAGTAAATTCCTACAATCCTAACCACCCAAGTTATCATTTCTATGAAGAAAAACTACATAATCCTAAGTATTCAATCTATGACCTTGATGATGTAGTAAAACCTAATATTTCTAAACACCCAAGCTATCACTTTTATTTAGAAAAAACCCTCAATCCCAAGTACCCAAGCTATGATCTTTATGACATAGTAAAACCATACAATTCTGAACACAAAAGCTATCATTTTTAAGTAGTAAAACCACATAATCCTACATACCTTCATTCATAACTATATTTCTACAGAAAAGCTGTGCATATAAACCTGTTTTCAGACTTTGGGAAAAAAATTCTTCCTAGCCTTTCTCTATGCACTACCGAAAGTTTAAACTTTTATAGAACTTGCATTTTTAAAATAATAATACAATCAATCATAGATTTTGACTATTGATAATAATTTTCAAACATGGAAAAAACTATGATAGAACTTGTCCAGGTGTTTAAAAATTGTATTCCTCTCTCCTCCTTAATTTGTACACATATCAGTATAAATTCTAATTTAGCCTGAACTGAATAAAAAATATTGATTACCTATTTTCCTCAAGTAATTTAATTCAAACTCTTTAACTTGATACATTCATTACTCCAATTGCTATAAATTAATTATTGCACACTCAAGTTTCCAAAGTTTTTTATTATTTCATTTAACAATTACCTACCTTTTCGTTATTTACAATCAATGATATCAATGAATTATTTAATTGCGTCATTGCTTTATCCACTGGAATTATTTACGTTTACAATACTTGTACATTTTCATTTCAGAGGCTTAATATTCAGTCTTGTAATTTCAGGAATCTTGAAATAAACATACTACATGAAAATCATTTCATCGTATACGAAATACATCCAGAGCTATAATTCTTGGTACTACGGAGCATCTACAATGATGCTCAGTCTTCACTAAATTGTTCATTATTTGTCATGGCTGCTTAAGTTCTATTCTAATTTAACCTCAAGTACAACAGCCAGTCCCAGGTTGGTAGAACTAGAGCCCTCCAAAAAAGGCTCCAAATAGGCTTCTGGCAAGTGTAGCGACACTCAACCCACGAACCTGGACTCCAGCAACTTCACTGCACTCTGCAGCTCAACAGCCAGTCCCAGTAAACGTAAACAAGCAGTGACAGCAAGGGATGCTAGAATGAATGTTGCTCTGTTGGGGATGCTGCCTTTGCTGCCAGACGTATCAAATACGAAAAGGCATCTGCACCATGAATGAAGGAAAGAATCTTTATTTTTGTCAATTACACGATAAATAAGCAATAATTTTTGAAGTTTTAACTTTAATATCTTGAGATCAGTGAAGATGCTCCCAAAAACTGTTCCTATTCTCCGCGCTGCAACTTGAAATAGAGGCAAGTAAAGAGCACCTTGATGTGCTTCTAGAAGTTCTAGTCTAACTCCAGGTGTCATGCGTCGCAGTAAGCAGGATGTGTATCTTGCCAACTGATGATTAAACAAAAACAGCCCAAGGTGGCTATTGGATTTGAAGTCAGGCCCCATGTATCCCAAGCAGGACGGCTCACCATTCGACTTCAATTTACAGAAAGAAAAGAGTTCAAAGTGAGATAGGGCTAAGTGACAATTGCCCCTCTAAGGCATTTGTCACTCTTTTTGATCTCACATTTCATCTGATCCACAAACTTACGATAGAGTATAAATAAGCAATGATTGGGTTCATAAGAATCTTGAACTAAAACGATGACCAGAAAATTTCCCTCTTAAGCTTCCCTTATGAGACTCTACGGCAATCATTCATAAACTGAGGCCATCTTATATTACCACTTCACCTGCTAACCCTATTGTTTTACTCATTAACAACATCGTTTCATTTGCTACTTCTAATGTTCACCTACTTCACTATACCCAAACTTTTTGTCTACTGCTTCCTGTGGTGCAGCGGTAGTAAAATGCTATTTTTTAGATTTAATTTCAAATTAAATTAATGTACATGTTTCGTGGCAATAGATTGTCTAGCTTTCATCGCATTACTTAATTGTAATATTATTCTAGAGATAACCCAGGGGTCTCTAAAGAGGACCGTTGCTCACAAAGATAGTGTTAGAAGGTTAGAAAAATCACAGGAGCGTGATTACGCTAACCAAGTTTACTTCAGTAAACACAGTTTTGGTTATAGTACAGACACCAATGTTTATATGGCAACGGCAGGCACAAGAGTGGGGCCGGAACCAGAGAACCCGCTGAGTAAATGGTTCTCTACCCCTAGCTGACTCTAAACGCATTCTGTTACAAGAGTATTCATCACAGCGTTACACATTAACCTTAAACATACTAAAGTCGAACACATTCAAGGTGGAACATTTAAACATTCAACACTCCTTCTCACATTGAATGTGCTTCTCAAAGAAAACTACACCTAGCTTCCTTCTCAGCCTAGAGAACTTCTCGGCACTTACACCTTTAGTAAATACATCAGCAAGCATATCATTCGAAGGACAATACATGAGATCAATTTCCTTAGTACAAAAGGCTACCTACCGCACTTTGGTATAAGTCTTTGTCACATTCCTCAACTTCATCTGAAGTTGTGACAAGGTCTGTATTAACATCTAAAGGAGTAGCAACAGAATTTGCTTTATCCATGCCAAACATAGACAACAGGGCCTTAGTATAAGCAGGCTGCTCTAGGAACATCAAATTTACCTTGAGCAAAGCACACCCATTCTCCAAATCTATCAGGAGCAGCTCTGTTCCTAGTTGAACGACGGAGCTCCAACTCTCCTTCTGAATCCTCATGTTTTTCTTCTTGAGGGAAGGAGCATGGAACACACTTAATTTCTTTTGAAGGCTCCTTCTCAAATGACATAAACTGAGATTCATTAAATACCACATCTCTACTCAGCAAGATCCTTTTGGCATTAAAATCATACAGCCTGTCTCCTTTAGTTCCACTCTAGAAAAAGGAAGTCTATGGCTCTTGCCATCACAACAATTTTCACAAAAAACATTCTCATTTCCTAGAGAACAATCAAAACCTCTAACAAGATCAAGAGACTTCAGTTTCTTAAGATTATCAAATCCTAGATGACAAAATCTCTTGTGCCACAACAGGTCATCCGAGGAGACACTCGAGCATTTTGCGGCTACATGATAGGAACTATCTAGTCTATAAAGTCTTCCTACCTTATGACCAGCAATTATCAACTCATTATTTTCATCTACAATCCCACATGTGTTTTTATTGAAATGGGTTTCCTTACCACATTCTGCACTCTGGGCAATAGATATCAAATTGTAAGCTAGCTCTGGCACAAACAACACATTTTTGACAACACAATTCTTTACCTGCATATTAGCCAGTGTTATTTTAAGACGCACATCTCCATCTCCAACACCCTTCAAAGCTCTACCATCACCAATTTCAATTCTTACAGGAGAAGATAGATCAGAGTAAGATGAAAATTGACTTTTCTTGTTGCACATATGCTGAGTAGCACCTGAGTCAACTATCCAAGAATCACAGTCAACATTACCTATAGGAAAAGCACTAGTAAACATAATAGTTTCACCTGCAGATGAGTTCATGCATCTACTGCGCTGTTTACTTGGAATGTTTTATTTTCTTTTCTCAGTCTTTCTTCATAGACTCTATACTGTCTCTTAATGTGGCCCTTCTTTACCACACTCAAAACACTTAATGAGCATTTTGTTCCTTTTTAAACTCACTAGCAATTTTTCACTGGAATCTGAAGTACCAAGGCCGCCTCCCTGTCTTCTTTCTTCATTTAGGAGACGCTCAGTTACAACTTCCCACGCTGGTATCTTTTCATTGGCTTCAAGAGCAGTTACCAGAGTAGAAAACCTATCTGGTAGTGATGATAGCAGGATGATCACACGCTCTTCTTCTTCCATAGCATCACCAATGATGGCCAGCTCCTCAAAGAGTTCAACAAACATTTTTAGATATGATCTTGCAGATTTTGACCATTTTCCAACTTCATGTTGAACAGCTTTTTCTTCAGCCTGAATTTGTTTGTCCAAGATTTCTTCTGGAATGTGTTCTGAAGTTTCCTCCAAACTTCAACAGGGTCAATCGGATCCCCCAGCAAGTAGAGTTGACTTTGATCTACTCCCAGGACAATTGTTGCTAAGGCTAAATTTCGCCGAGATTCAAACTTCCTCTTATAATAGCTGCCTCATCTGCCGTTGAGGATATAGTTTCAGTGCCTTGAACTATATCCCACAGTTTATCCTTCACAAGATACATCCTCATATGTATCTTCCATGTTGGATAATTTCTCTCGTTGAGTGGTTTCATGCAACTTTTACCACTATTAGAGTCTGCCATGTTCTTCACACTTGCTGTACTGTGTTAAGTCAACAAACTTCTACGCTTCCTTGTAGTCACCACAGTTTGCTTCGAGACTTACTGTGTTCACTGAAGATTTATCCTTGGAGCGTATTCTGGGCCCATAATCTTTGTCAGAAGGTTAGAAAAATCACAGGAGCGTGATTACGCTAACCAGGTTTATTTCAGTGAACACAGTTTTGGTTATAGTACAGACACAAATGTTTACATGGCAACGGCAGGCACAAGAACGGGACCAGAACCAGAGAACGCGCTGAGAAAATGGTTCTCTACCACTAGCTGACTCTAAACGCATTCCGTTACAAGAGTATTCATCACAGCGTTACACATTAACCTTAAACATACCAAAGTCGACAACATTCAAGGTGGAACATTAAAACATTCAACAGATAGGCGTTAGTTCCCTATCACAATTCCTTGCATACACACTGTTCTATTGCAGTTTCACTCTACTTCATCTTTTTCCTTTTCACTGACTGGTCTTAGTCTTGGTTTTGGTCTGGATATTGTTTCTCCTTCAAGTTCTAGATTCTGCTGTAAATAGACACCCAATAATCGAAGAACAGCTTATCTTTCATCCTGAAAAAAGCATATCATGGGGGTTTAAAATCTTCACTTCATTAAGTCTAATTAGAAGAATAATTCTCGTAAATAAGCTCACTGCTGCACTTCAATACATAGATTTGTAATTTTAATTTCGTAACATTTATTTTTCCCACTTCATGTCATTCATTGTAATATATATTTGCTTTTTAAATTATTTATTCTGAGCTGTCTGTGCAAGTTTTGGTCCTTGCTCAAGATCTCAGTGTCTGGTTCTTATTCACCTGATGATATTTTTTTGTATAAATACAAGTCAACGAAAGAAGACTAGTTTATTCCTCTCCCTCAAGTTTATCGGGATAGTAACCTGTCACCTAATATCGCTATTTCTGGGACTGAAAAAGAATAGTGCGATGCATACACGTGAGGAATACCAAAGAAAAACTGCTCCATAATTTTACTTTTCATTGAAGCTATTTATAAATAATAAATATACAAACTTGTATGACAAGCTTGAAACTTCATAATTTTAAAATCTAACAACTGCATTATCAAAAATAGACCAGCATTGTTAATAGAAAAGGTCTTGTTCTTCAGCATATCAATGCTATACCTCACACAGCAAGAATCACAAAGGAAAAAATTATGAGTTTCAGTTGAGAAATTTTACCTCACTCACCCTATTCAGCTGACATCGTTACATCTGATTACCATCTTTTTATGTACACGCAACTTCACTTGAGTATTTAAATTTATAAAAATTATGAACAACTTAAAGATGATATCGATTTGTTTTATTCTATAAAAATACCCAAAGATTTGTTCAAAGAGGCTTGTGAAAGCCTGGTGTGTCGATGAAAAAATATAATTGAAAATGAAGGAAAGTATAGCCGTGATAAAAATTAGGAGCTTTTAACTTTTCAAACTTGAATAGAACATCAGAAAAACGACATTACTTTCTTTTCGATCCAACACATTTGATCGTAACATACTAGTGCAGTTGTGTGATGAGAAGAGCTAAAATATGATGTATTCCAGCATTCCTCACACAAGTTAGGAGAATATCACTTTAAAAAGCGCATGTCCATAATCTGTAACAATTAAATTTTTGAGAATCATTTGTGTAACTACTTCTTAATGATTGAGGTATTACCATCATTTGCCACGATTGCATACAACAAATACATATACGGGGCTTGGACCACAGAAAAATACGGAAACGCATCGAAAACCAAACAATAAATTCTATCCAGAGAGTGATGTTGACCCGATTCTCCTTGAAGTCGACAAACAATATCATGTGATATCGGTCTATACTGAAATCCATTGCTATTCATCCTTCAAAATGAATGTAAATTCATATGAGGACGTCGGAGACAGACAGCGTGTCCAAAGTACGGAGTCCGTTCTTTTGGACGAACCTCATATATTCAGCGCTATCGACCGACCAAGGTTTAAATTATTATCAGACTGGTAGACACACACGTGAAAAATTGACGTGTTTTTTAGTGAATTTTTGGTTTGATTTGCCAGTGGACGCGGGCTTTGCGAAGGAGTTTCCACATTGAAGGATGTGCCTTTGGTATCCACAATACAATACTTACAATACATGTATACCCTATCGAATTTCCTCCTATCTAAATCCTCAAGAGCGTCTTAGAGAGACTGACCAAGCAAACAAGCAAGAAAGTGTGTATTATTACATAGTAGAATATCGAGAGTACGGATGCCACGGGAGATATGAAAAAGAGTAACCGTGTTCTATTACGGCTGAAAAGCTCTTTTATATTTGATTGATGTACCCTCATCTCGGGGAAAGTCTGTTCTTCCATGGAAGAATGAGAGCAACATCGTGTCCACCTGATTGTTTTAAAATATGAATATAGTTCTTTATATAATTTTTCCCCTTGAAGGCAGAAACTCAGGTAGCAGAGTATTACGATATCATGAGATTCATCGTGACCAAATATTCTTTCAGTGGGCATGAAAATATTTAGGTTGTATGTTAGGTTAGCAGTTATTACTCATATTAAACTTGAATGGTGTGTTGTTGGTAATGACCCGTAGGTAATTATGTAGCACTTTTCATTATTACTGCCGTACAGTGAACAATGTAAACTAAAACTTCGCGAGTGTTTTATTCCAAAAAGTACATGATATCTTATAATAAATTTCAGTCTCTACCACCTGAAATCTGGAACAGGAATAACAGTTTAATTTGTTACTCAAGGAAACAGTTCAGTAAATCAAACAAGTAAGCCAGAAATGAATTTAAATCAGTTCACTTGTATCCAAGATACTCAAAACACCACCAATTATGCTCTAAAAATTATGAGTTGAGCCAGTACAGCTGGTGTAGCATTTTTTTACTGATGTCTGTTTATAACAACTACAATTACACGAAGAAAATGAGGGTACAAGTTCCGTATGAGCCAGCATGTGTAAAAATCTCTCCAATTGCATGCCCAAAGAATTCTTGTGAAAGTTTTTTAAAGGTTCACGACATTAAAAGCATGTGTTAAATGTCGCTATGGACCTTCATCTGACGTCGAAAATTTACCCTTTGCCGAAAGGTCATCCTATTCTCTATTTTTTTTGACTAAACACCATGATTACACAAATAATTCATAACATTTTTCCTACGCATAGAGTGGGCCTACACTCAAGTTTTAAAATTTGAGAGAAAAATGAGCGTGGAACACAACTACAACTAAAAGATTTGTTTGCGCCAGATCAACCAAGCAGAGCACAGGTAAAAATTCCACTCTATAATAATACCCAGTTAGTTGCTTGCTTGCTTAGTCCGTGTCTCTGTGACGCTCTTAAGGATTTAGATAGGAAAAAATTCCATAGGGTATACCTACATGTATTGTAAGCATTGTATTGTGGATACCAAAGGCACATCCTTCACTGTGGAAACTCCTTTGCAAAGCCCGCGTCCACTGGCAAATCAAACGACAAAATGTAGTAAAACACGTGAATTTTCACATGTGGGTTTACTAGTTAGTATTATAATTTCTGAAAAAATTTTGGACTCATTATCAATGTTCCTGTGAAAATATATTTATATACTCAGTGGATTTAAATTGCCTAACATATTTCATGAGTAATGTTCCAAATGTGAGTTAATACATGAACACATTAATTACAGTTAATACATGAACCCGGTAATTGTAATTAATACATGAATACGATAATTGTGATTAATACACGAACAATTCTTAAAAATGAGCGAAATAATGAGAAATATTATCACACATTATTCATAGTATGAGATAAAATGTTATACAGTATGCATAGTATGAGATAAAATATTATGCATTATGCATAGTATGAGATAAAATGTCATATGTTATGCATAGTATGAGAGTAAATAAACACGGAAATAGGTCCCATATTGGAATATTTTTCAAAAGTTATGGTGGAATATTACTATAAACTCTCTATTATTATGAACAACTATAAAAATCTTTCGATTTATAGTATATCATTATTATACTTACATCCCTTGTCAAATATTACATTTTTGATTGGTAGCAGACAACTGCGGAGATGCAACCAATACAGCTCTATGAGCGCCCTGATTAGTGGTATATTTAAAATAAGAGTGCCCTGATTAGTGGTCTATTTAAAATAAGAGAGCCCTGATTAGTGGTCTATTTAAAATAAGAGCGCCCTGATTTGTGGTCTATTCGAAATAAATCTGTATTATTTTGTGTTGGATGTACCTGTAAACTATGATCATAACTGGGTAGTCTACTAACCGATGACACTTTGCCTACTAATTCGCCTGCTGGTAATTTGTATATAAACAATTGAACTAAGGTGATTAATTAATTTAAGTATTTCATTCATTTATACTACGCATGGAGTTTGACTAGTTTGTATTTAACATACATGTTGCTCAATTTAAAGATTTCAAAATATTAGGGGCGTCTATATATTTTCAAACTTTTTCATATGATTGATGCAAAGCTATCTTCTTAAAATTTATAAAAAAATCTCGGGTTCTCAGAAGAAGAATTAGCATACTTGATGAGCAACAAACGAATACGGCAAATCACTCACAAAACATCTTTACTTTTAAAAAATCCAAGGCAAGAATTAATCCCAGAAAACAGCCGCTGTTACTGACGCATTGCTGTGGGATCAAAAAATTAGGGCGAAAAATTGCTCATAAAAAGAAAACTCAAATTCCTCGCAAGCAAAAATATTTTTCTAGACACCATGGCCTCTGTAATGAAATTCCCGGAAACGCGGACGCTCTTTTGCTGCATCAGCCGTAATACGGGAATAAATATCCTCCGGAGCTCAGGTGCCGGACGTAAAAATATGTTAGACAGACAAGAAAATATTCTGAAACTGAGTTAGGGCGGCTTGAAGATGCAAAAACGCGCATCGTAGGCGTGATACCTGGTGAAAAAGATTGCATTGTAGGGGTGATACGTGGTGAAGAAGATGTGCATCGTATGCGGGATACCTGGTGAAAAAGATTGCATCATAGGGGTGATATATAGTGCAAAAGATGTGTATAGTAGATAGGATACGTGGTGCAAAAGATGTGCATCGTAGGCATGATATATGATGCAGAAGTAAGAGCATGTGGTTTGAAAGCAAATAAATCTTGTTAGTGAAGGTATCACAAATGTTTTGCAGGTAAAGCAAACAATGCAACGGTCAGCTAAGTTTTTTTATTGTTGGATCAATTGAAATTGAATGCACACATGAAAACTAACATCGAAATAGTCGCTGACTGATGTCTTTGAGCAGATATTTTTTAGTATACGTGTGACAGACGTTTGCTAAATTAAAAAAATAAAAATCAGTTCTACGAGGAACTTTAGAATTATTAATTAATTAATGTCAAAGTGATATGTGTGGTCTGTCAAGACGGCCTTATGAAATAAGTTTACAAAGCATCAACCTTTGTGTGATGTTCATATTGTTATTACTCAGCCAGTGTTTGTGGGTCTGGCAGACCCGTTGCATTTTGTGGTTTTTAATACCTCACCATCAAGCACTTTTACGTTACAATACACAACAGATATTTACTTTATCCCAATTAGAAGCAGCATAAACAGTAAATGTGTCAGCAGTAAAAATGAAAACGAGTCCACAAACCCAAACACCACACAAGGGTTAAGAAAATTTATTTTTAGTAAACCATCTCAGTTTACAGTAGCCTCAAAACTTTTTCGTTTTTAGATTCCTTTGCGGGACTAGCCGGTAATTCAGTCTTTTATTTCAAATCCGTGAATTAACCTCCTAAATGTTATTATTATTATTATTTAACCTAAAATTTTATTTTTCCGGAAAAATTAACAGCAGTGGTAGAAGTTCGTTGCTTATTTTTGATACAAAATGTCTCCTAAAACACGTCACTCGACGTAGTTGCGACGTTGTAAATGCTCTAAAAAACAGGGTTTGAATTGTCATTGCCTGCTTTTTTTCACAGTTTGCTCATTTTATTAAGACTTGCTCATGCGTGACGGCATGGGATTTGAATAACAACCTAAAAATGAGCCAAATATCTGGTTCCTATTGACTTATTTTGTTCTATTCTAGCTTCTAAACATAATTCTGATTTTTCTGTTCAATTTACCAATAGTTTAGCACAACAGATAGCATGGCAATCTCTTCACTGTGTACTTAGGTCGTGAAAGCTGATTGGGCAACCATGTGTTACATGCAGCAACGCTAAAATCACAAGTAAAAGGGATTCATTGTTGACATGATTTTAAGATATACAAAAATACGATAAGTTAAGCGTCATCGAAAGATTTAATATGGAAGAGGCAGCGTCTATCATATCGAGCGATGTTTAACAAAGCATTTGACCATCGATTGCACTTTCAGACGCAGATTACTGTCTGTGTTTGTTTGATCGATTTTCATTCGTTAAGCGAGCTGCGATAAAGGTTTGCTGGGTGGGTGAACTCCATGCACCACATCAATGTTGCACAGCCAGCGAGCATCACTGGGCAGAAAAACGTTGTTAAGACTCGGACTGTCCACATACAGAAAAACAAGTTTCGGTTATTGAATTGCGTGAGTATCTTACATTTTTAAGCTTAGAAATCTGGTAAGACCAGGTTCTGTGGGTAATCTTGGCAATCTTTGATATTTTTCTATTATGCTTTGTCGTCAGGTTTGAGGCAGAAAATAGGCCATTTGTTAGGGTGTCGTAATGAAAGTTTTGTGATACATTTCCTGATAAGGAACTAAGTAGGAACAGTAATGTTCTTTGCAAATGAGAAGGAGGTAGAGGCATTTCGATAACGGGAGATACAAAATAAGAACTTGTAAACTTTTTGTGGGATACCAACATCAAAAATAAAGGTAAAGAATCGAAAACCTTTTTTTTAACGGAGTGTTGAATCGTACAACGCGACAGATTTACTTGAACACCTAGAACCATACTGAACTATACAGGGTGCGGCAGTGTAATTTCCTTTTTTTATAAATGAATCAATGGGAAAAAGGAAATTATGTTGCTGCACTTTGTAAATACAGGGTGAAGCAAAACTATTTGATACATTTGCAGGTTCATTGAAAGTGAAGTATTGTAACATACGAAAATATGTTTTCATTTTTGAAATATGCAAATGAGGCTATTTTATTTCATTTTGTGTTTAGTATGATAAACTTATTTTTATTTCAGTATCGTATTTGGGTTTTAGTAAACCTACAAATATTCCAGAAATTTTGAAGCGCCTTGTACTTACTTCCTTCGAAGTAATAAAATCTTTATAAAATATAACTGTAACTGTACTGAACATAGAACAGGATTTAAAGAATATAATGTAACTGTACAAAGCATAGAATAGGATTTAAAAGAATATAACTGTAGGTGTACTGAACATAGAATAGGATTTAATAGAATATAACTATAACTGTACCGACTTTAAAATAGGATTTAATAGAATACAAATGTAACTGTACAAAGCATTGAATAGGATTTATTAGAATATAACTGTATCTGTACCAAGTATAGACTAGGATTTAATAGAATATGATTATAACTGTTCTGTAGGTTTAATAGAATATAACTCTAAATAAACTGAGCATAGAATTGAACGGCTACAACACGATTACTGTCAAAATCGCAATTTATATGTAATACATAACTACTCTCATCTACAAAATTCTTCAGCTTGAAAACAACAATCATAACATCACATATGAAGCCATTAACAAAGTTCTGCTCTATTCCAAGCACTGTTATGCGACTGCTGATTCTGAAACGCAATCACGACCGATAAACAACCGGTTGATGAAATTAAAATGTTGTTTTTGTGCAATGCAATCATGATTTGGACCACAAAAGGAAAAAAGTGGGAACCCATTTTCGAGCTGAACGTGATACACGGAATGAGATTTCACCTTGCAGACAAAAAATTTGTGTTGCAGGAGATAAAAACCTCACCTTGCAGGCCATAAACTTGTGTTGCAGGAGACAAAAATCTCACCTTGCAGGATATAAATTTGTGTTGCAGGAGACAAAAACCTCACCTTGCAGGCCATAAACTTGTGTTGCAGGAGACAAAAATCTCACCTTGCAAGTCATAAATTTGTGTTGTAGGAGACAAAAATCTCATCTTGCAAGTCATAAATTTGTGTTGCAGGAGACAAAAATCTTCATTTCACACGATCCAAGTTTACAGCCCCATGCCAACCTGACAACGAGCCTCTGACCTCTTAACTCTTCTTGCTCATCCGACGGTAATGAGGCTGAGCTTTAAACTCAACTGCTGAATTCTGCTCCCGAGCTCTTTGTTTATTGTAGGGCTGGGAAATACAAAGCTTCTGAGGGCCAAAATGTTCTGGGGTAAAATTATATCACTGTTACTTACCGTCCCGTCGCGCTGTGAGGAAATTGTAGAGTCTTACCGTCTAATGAGGACCCCTAAATTCGTAAATTTCTGTGTGCTCTAGAGTGGATTCTAACTTTCACACAGGCAATTTCATCTCCGGTGAAAATTGTACAGTATGATTGCGTTTTGGTGGTTCTTGCGTAAGCCTGGCGGTGTCTGATAACAGTTGCATTGGAACCATTACTGTACTTCTCAAAAAATCCACTCAAAATCATCAGCTCGGCTGGTCCTAACATTTGTTTCATTGTAACTGACATCATTGTAGGATACGGGACACGTTTTCAAAGATCTTTTGGTACTGAATATTGGAAATATACGTTTTTGTTTTTGTTTGTTTGTTTATGAGTTTTGGGGTCCTGATTTTGAGGGTTCGCTGCCACATGCGTCTCTCGAATTTTGTCTGCTTGTAATGCACTGACCAGATAAGCTGGCCGGCTGACTGACTTAAACTGACTTAGTCTGCAAATTTTTGCTCCCAGTAGGATTGTTTTACAGCTACTGGAAATTAAATTTATTGGCTTCTCCTGTGAGTGTCTCTCATTTATTTCAAAAGAGGTGGGATTTATTTCGCTAATGGTGTCTCTCAAGGAAAGAAGCGCTTATATTTGCTCAAAGACCTCAACCGGAAACTCGTTTCCCTAAGTGGATTTTTGAAACAATGGTTGTGAATTTCTTCAACATGCTTGAAACCCGTGGAAAGAAACAGAACAGGATGAGCTTTGAGAAAAAAGTGCTTCCCCAATCAATAACATTATTAAACTTCGGTTTCAGTAGCGTTCAGTTTTTTGTATGCACTTACATACAGGCCATAGTTATGGGTGTCACAATTTTGATATTAGATATATACAATCTCGTGAAATTGAGTCTTAAGTTTTGACTAAACCCATGAAGCGGCAGAATATTATGACTACGATACATCCCAATGATTTCTTGCGTACAATTCTTGGAAATGTTTAGTTGTCTCGAACTCCTTTAGTATGCATACTTTTTTCTACGGCTGTAGTATAACAAATCAGAAAAACAACGCAAACACACAGAACGTCACATCTGTTTTTGTGGTCCTACGACTAGTAGATCCACACTTCAGAAAATTGCCGTGTTTTAATTATTTTTTCGTTTGATTTACTAGTGGACGCAGGCTTTGCGAAGGAGTTTCCACATTGAAGGATGTACCTTTGGTATCCACAACACAATACTTACAATACATGTATACCCTACCGAATTTTCTCCTATCTAAATCCTTAAGAGCTTGACAGAGAAACATACCAAGCAAGCAAGCAAGCAAACAAGCAAGGAACAAACTGTGTATTATTATATAGTGGAATTAGTGGGATACTACAATTCAAATCGGCTTTTGTTAATCAGAGACGTAGAAGGGCAGTCTGGAATCTATTATACGTTGGACAAAGGTCTCTCTCAATATCAATAAAAACACTCATTATGATTTGACATGAATATAATACGTTTCATTACTTCTGTGCCGGACAGACAACTACGGAATCCAGCAGTGTCCAGAGGAGTACAAGTGGAAACATCAAACGCTGAAGACAACATGCGGTTCTTCCCTTTTCGTCGGTTCATGGCCCTGTGCAGCATGGCCCTGGTAAGTCACGTTCCAGAATATATAATTTTTCATTTTTCAACTACTTGGTTGTCGTTTCATGGTTATATGTAAAAGGGATACGGTAGGAGACATTCCAGAATGTTGGATTCTTCATTCTTCGAATGGTTGGTTGTTGTTTGATGTTTTCATGTAAAATGAATCTGGTGTGGGACGTTTCAGAATATTTGATGCAGTATGGCTAACGCAAAGGATTTGTCCTTGCTTCAAGCTTTTATGATACGCCCTTGGTGGGACATATTTTAGATTGCACATTTTAGATTACGTTGCTACTATCCAGACCTGGATTTGCAGAAAGCTCAGATTCGTGGTTTCCTCTTTTCTACTGTTAATTGCATCAAAAGTTCTAAGAAATCAGATATTGAATATACGAGCTATTTTCTAAATAGGCTACCTTTCAGACCGGAATGAAAATTAACCGAGGTTGTTAGTAAATTTTCGAACTGGGACATTTTTAGGCAAAAATGGGTGGCACTTAATCGTATCAATGTAGAATAGTATGAGGTAATAGAAACGAGCCGTTTGGCCCATTTTTGGGTTGATACCCAAGTCCCATGCCGATTGTACATAATAATGATTGTACGATACCATGCCTAGTGTCGTGAATGGCTTGAGGAAACATCAGTTGGTTTTCATGAGTTTAAACTATTCAGGAAGTTAAAAAATGGCACTCAGAAGTCGTCTCAGGAAGCATCTCCCAGAATACACAAGTTTCCCGAAACAAATGCTCCAACAATCAACAATTCATTTACAAAAAAAAACAATTACTTTTTAGGTAAACACAACTGTTTCAAACTATCCATATCAATAAGTTTACGAAACAAAAGGACCACAATATATGTGGTATTCTGTTGCTTTGTCCCCAACAACGCTCATCGACACGCTCCTCCGAGCCTCCACTTCAAGTTGCAGCACAGAGGACGGGAATCTCGCTTGAAACATCACTACTTCTCTGAAGATTCTATTGATAAGCACCGTCACTACTCATGAGATGATACCATTAGGAATTTGAAACCCAATGTATATGTACTGTATACTCTATTGGAAATAAAGTTCATTTATTTTTTTTGCGTTGACAAAAGCATATTCTAACGTCTTGGTCCATAGGAGAATCCTGTTTCTGAATGAGCCCAGAGCTTTGATTGTGTGGCTTGAACCAAATTTAGTGCACTCACTAGATCACAAACTTTTTTCTAGTACCTATGATTTTTTTTAATATACTACATTATTTGTGTGACTTTATGCAACGGTGGGATCTGGATCATTTTTTATACGTAAGTTTGTATATGAAATTTTGTATTCTTCATTAATAGCGTGTTGATTTGGGTGGTCAGATGAGGTAGAGTAGTATTAAATTACTGGATGTGCTATTAGTTTTAATTCCAATGATATGAAGACTTGCAAAGTATTTTTCATTCCTTTAGTGCATGTTTTTGATGATGTTGCAGGTTTGAATTTCTTTATGCCAACGTTGCAGAATGTCAGAAATTTTTAGTGATGCTTTCAAAACTGGAAACACTTCAGTGAGCAGAGTTAAAAAAGAATGTGTTTTTCAGGTAACAAAGAAATCTATTAATAATGAGCTGGCGGCAAAAATAGCTGACAATATTACGCTGCATAAAAAACTACTAGCTGCGAGAGTTAGTGTCTTGAAAAGGTTTAAAAACACGTGTAAATTCAGTAATGAAAACTCGCAAAGTTCTGATGGAGTGTACATTTCATGTACTTTTGTGGTATCAGTGATGCACAGTTCACAGCGTTCAAATGATTTCCATTAATTTGTAGTATTTCCCACTCACATTAAAAATTAACTGTAAATATTTAAATCTACTTTTAGGCAAAATTATTTCTGTGTAACCTGATTGAATATGTAACAAATGAAGTTTTCTAATTAGGAATAAGTTTGAGGAGAAATCTGAAATTCCGTTGTGTATGTGGAATTCAACAATATAATAATACACAGTTTGCTGCTTGCCGGTTTGCTTGCTTGGTCCATCTCTCTGCGACGCTCTTAAGGATTTAGTTAGGAGAAAATTCGGTAGGGTATACATGTATTGTAAGCATTGTATTGTGGATACCAAAGGCACATCCTTCAATGTGGAAACTTCTTCGCAAAGCCCGCGTCCACTGACAAATCAAACGAAAAACTTGGTAAAAATACGTGAATTGTCACGTTAGGATCTACTAGTCGAAGTAATAAAACGGCATTGTATGGCTTGCTGAAAGTCTATTAGAACCAATTTAGCAGTTTATTCTTGGATTCGCACATCAGTGACACACACACACACACACACTTGAGTTACAGTTTTCATAGGTTGTAGAAAATAATCGTAGTTCTGAAGGCTGATATATTTTTAGCACTACTACTACCACCACCAATACCCAGCACTGCTGTCATGGTTTCTACAACATCAACACAGACAAAATAAAAAGGTAGGGAGAAAGTGATGTGTTCTCTTTACTTGGCATCAGCATCACGCTTTCCGAAACCCAAAGCAGCGTTTCCGTCTTCGTATAAACAAAAATCTGCTAAATTGTTACATAGACTAAGTTCAATCCAACGCTTCAAAGGTTTTCCCTTTCTTTGCATAGAACACGTTTAGGATTGAGGCTGGTTCAATACAAATAATCTCCCTCTAGTAAACAAAAAGCATTCATTCCATTGGTGTTGGCAGAATATAAAATACTACTTAGTTTTCTTTGGACCTCAGGTGGTCCATAGGACAGCAATGAATCTCTGCCATCCAGCCCTTCCAGGTGCCATAGCTTCCATTATAAATATATGTAATAAAGAATATAAAGCAGGCAGATTAATATTTGTTGGATTGAGAGATGGCGAGAAGATTCGTGAGAGTCTGAGTTTCGAGCAGCATTCGATCGTCCCCTCATGCTTTCATTAATGGAATAGTGATGCTTTGATGATGAAGCCAGTCTTATTTCGGCTGTAGGTGGTGGGCAACGGGAGAAAAAACTCTCGGCGGCAGGTCGTTGAGACAGTTACTTCGTCATGGTAAATTCCATTCACTTATATCATAGCCAGTGTATCTCCATCTCTATCTCTCTATCTGTGTGTGTCCGTTCCATTTCTTCCAATCTATTACTGAAGAAAAAATATCAAACTGAAATCAGAAGGGACATGCAGGTAATATAAGCATTATATTGTGGATACCTAGGCGCCCGACCACTACAAAATACTCAATTTTTACCGTTATTAGTTTTTTTCTCTTACACGGCCATGTTATAGGTAGATAAGATACGAAATAGAATTTTTGTAAATATTTATAAAAAATATTCATTGAAAATACAGTAATTCGGCGTAAATCTTTAATACATTCGTCCCCATAATAATTTAAAATTAGTCAAATCTAAACCGTGAAATTTCCATGGGAGCTATCTAGTATGGTTTAAAAAACGGAACTGAAGTAAAATCAGGAAACTTTTCCTAAAAAACAATTGGTATGATCGCTCAACTAGCGATATATGGCGCACTTCAATCCTTGAATCCGTGTATCGTTCAGTCCAAACATCGCAATTCTTTTGTTTCTTTAGATCAGGCTTCAAGAAGGCTGTAAGAGACTCAGAGATGCACTATCGTTCTCCTTACTCCAATTCGGGTCAGTTCACATGTTGTTGTTTGAAAAATCACATTGAGCATGAAAATTATTGTCATTTTACTATGAAAAAGATAATTGAAGTAGATGCCCTCTCATCTAATGAATTTCTCAACATCTTATGGCTTTTGGAGTCCACATGACATTATTCGTAAACACATCCACTCATGTTTTCAACTCTGTTTTGATTCCCGATACAGGAAGGCTGTTAGCTTCACCACCCTTAGTGCCTATTGGCCGATGCCTCCTCACCTATTGGCCGATGCATCTCCTCAGCTGTACTTTATCTTCATACTAGTAGACCCACGTGTTACTAGTGAATTCTCGTGTTTTTCACTGAATTATTTCGTTTGATTTGCCAGTGGACGCGGGCTTTGCGAAGGGGTTTCCACATTGAAAGATGTGCCTTTGGTATCCACAATACAATGCTCACAATACATGTATACCCTACCGAATTTTCTCCTATCTAAATCCTTGTAACGTCACAGAGAGACAGACCAAGCAAGCAAGCAACAAACTGTATATTATATATATACATTTAGCAGGATTATATGTTTTTTTAATTTTAGAATGTTCTATGATTACAGATGGGCGGTTATTACCCTAATCGAAGGCACTGGTTTCCCGACGTCGACCGACGTTGCAGCGGCGGTCGGGGACTGTCCACTGACGAGGCTAGACAAATGCATTTCGAAAAAATGATGAAGCTGTACAAACTCAGGGAACACTTCAAGCAACGTGAGAAGTAGTAATTCTGATCTGTCCCTGGGGACGAAAAGAAGTGAAATGAAATCCAGTTTTACCTCATTCGCCACGTCCATTTAACATTAGCCAGCGCAACAATCGAATAAACCAAGAACATATTAGTTTAGTAGTTTTTTAAACCAACTCGTGTAGTGAACATGAGTTTGGAACATCAGTCGAATAGCCTAAATAAATTTACGCTTGGTAATGGTCTTTAAATTTCCTCCACAGACAGACTGATCTGAACACCTGAATTCAGTTATTTTTGTTAGGTATCGATGTTATTTATACGGGGATCTATCCCACTATATAATAATACACAGGTTGTTGCTTGCTTGGTTGCTTAGTCAGTCTCTCTGTGACGCTCTTAAGGATTTTGATAGGAAGAAATTCAGTAGGGTATACATGTATTGTAAGCATTGTATTGTGGATACCAAAGGCACATCCTTCAATGTGGAAACTCATTCGCAAAGCCCGCGTCCATTGGCAAATCAAACAAAAAAATTCACTAAAAAACACGTGAGATTTTTCACGCGTGGGTATATTAATAGGTTTATAAAAGTTACGGTCACAAAGCTTAAACATGCCTACGCAAGGATCAACAATTCAACATGAGTGTTTATTCAGCAATGGTTTAAAGAACTTTTTGAAATCTATTGTACTTTGAAGCAAATTATGAGTTTAAAGAAAACAGAGAGAAAAAGTTCAGAGAAAACAGGTCGTTTTCCTTGAAAAATGTGGATTTCAAGCCAAACTCTATGACCAGGAAGTGCATTCTTAAGAAAACAAAATACTTTACTGGAATACAGCGATTCAGTTTAATCTTTGAAATAAAAGTGAGCTTTTACAGCTCAGTCTAAGTCACTTAAAAATTTCCATAAGCATTTATTTTGTCAACTGTAGAATTTCTCGGCAAACATTTTGTTGTGGTCGGATTTTACAGAAACAAAACCAGTTTGTTTTGCTATATCGAACGAGCCAAACTTCTCTAAGATTTGAGACTCATAAAACTCATTGGAAGAAAATAGGGCAAACTTTAGACAACTCCAAAGAATTCGAAGATAGCAGGTCCAAACAACAAGTAGCGGTCTTGTGAGGAAATATAAGTCAAAATTGTTCAAGGATGTAATATCATCATAATATGTAAAAATATCATTCCATTATATAATAATACATAGTTCGTTGCTTGTTTGCTTGCTTGCTTGGTCCGTGTCTCTGTGACGCTCTTAAGGATTTAGATAGGAGGAAATTCGGTAGGGTATACATGTATTGTAAGTATTGTACCGTGGATACCAAAGGTACATCCTTCAATGTGGAAACTCCTTCGCAAAGTCCGCGTCCACTAGTAAATAAAATGAAAAATTCACTAAAAAACACGTCAATTTTTCACGTGTGTGTCTACCAGTCTGATAATAATTTAAACCTTGGTCGGTTAAACCAACCACATCTATAATAGTTATCTTAAAGAATTTTATCGTTCTGTTTCAGTCCTCTGCATAAATAATTTGAGTGTATGAACGACATATGACTTCTCCCATTTTATTTTTATTCCAAATTTTATTCAAAGATTTATTTCATTGCTGATCTTCCTTTTGCTGGCCAAATTCTTTCTGGGCCACCCTATTTTCAGTCAATTTTTTGGGTCACCCTGTTGTCGGTCAGCTTTTTCTGGGTCACCCTGTTTTCGGTCAACTTTTTCTGGGTCACCTTGTTTTCGGTCAACTTTTTCTGGGTCACCCTGTTTTCGGTTAACGTTTTTTGGGGTTGCCCCGTGTATGTAATTACTCATTTCAGCTTCGCATTCGGTCCGCACCTCGGAGCACAGTTTCTCTCCTCTTGCACTTGCCCTTACTCTAAGAGACCTCATTATACAGGTGAGAGTGATGTACAGTTATCACTGGTGGAACCTCATTTTGCCGAGTGTATTTAGCTGCAATAAACCCTCGTATTTCGCTAACGAAGGTATATGAGCAGCAGATGCTACAGGAAGTCTCCAGAGTATAAGTGAGCTTCAATCCTAATGGTGTCTATTTGTCTTGAAAAAGGTCATCTTTTTGAAAAACCGCGAAGATTTTTCTCAATGTTGGTTGTGTGTGTGAGATCTACTGTAGATTGTATAATCTACTGTAGATTGCCCCCTGAGTATAAGTGAGTTTCAATCGTAATGGTGGCTCTTTGTCTTTAAAAATGTCATCTGTTCTGATACTGATGGGATTAATCTTGAGGATAGAATGCGTTCATAGTAGACACTTACGATGTATAGATATCGTTCTGTGTTTCTGTGTGACCTTGTGAATCACTGTATTTTGCTGTATATTGTTCAGTATTGCTGTATAACCTTGTGAATCGCTATATATTACTGTATATTGTTCAGTATTGCTGTTTAACCGTGTGGATCGCTATATATTGTTGTATACTGTTCAGAATAGCTGTTTAATCTAGTAAATCGCTGTATTTCAGTCAGTGTAACTGTTTAACTTTGTAGATTGCTGTGCATTGATCTAATGCATTTTTATCTAGGTAAAGAAAATAGTCTTCTATATAAAAATTATATCTGCTGGAACGGTACATATTTCTACGCCCCAGTATTAGATACACTCGATTTCACACAGAATGAACGACTATGTGTGGGAGTCAGCATTTATTGCATGAAAAAGATCAGGTACAGTTTTTTAAAGGATGCTTCACAGCTCATATTTTGAGCAAACAAATATTTTACTGTTACCACATTTAGTGAAGAGGATGTGACTTAGCAGGCTAAAAATATACGGAAAATCGTTTTACTACATAACTTTGTATTCTAGGCCATCGCACTAAAACACTCGCTTGTTTAGATGTAGATTTAAGGCAACAGAAACTTACATAATGTAAGACGTGGGGGAGTTCATAGGGGAACTTAATTAATTTTTCAGTGCGCTGGAGCAATTTACATAATCCAGTAGATATGACACTCAGAATCTTTGCACGCTGTAGGGGAAATTGTGGCATCCTGTATGCTTACTATCAAATCATCCTGTATTGCATGGTCAGAGGAAAAATAAGTGAATCTTTTATTTTACGTGAGAGCTATCATCGCCTCTGTCGTCTGATGAACTCATTTTAAACATCAACATATTTGTAACAGCAATATACCATTTTAAATGGTTGATTAGTAGAATAGAATAAAGCAATAGGAACGAGCTGTTTGACCCATTCATGGGTTAATACCGAAGTCCCATGCCGGTAGTAGCTTTTATGTTTTTTCTTTAAGAACCATGCGTGAGAGAAACGTTGACATCAATGATGGTTTGGGCTGATAGTGTGGTCGTGGTGCAGAAAAAACAGACCTGAAGTTGCATTACCTAGTCTGCATAAAAATCAATTTTTTTTCATTACCTTCAGATCTAATTTTTATGTACCACAATAATGATAAATAATCAAATCATTCAATACAACAACATTTTCTTCTTGAGACGCTCACGTTTTCCAAAAGGTTCGAGTACTCTAAACACTCTGAACAATGTTGCATAGACAACACAAAAGTTCATCCTTTCATTTAAAATGCAAACAAAACTTTACCTGCTTCAAGTATCATCGAGACAACCCAAAGCACCAATCGTACTCCACGAACAAAGTTTGCCACTTCTATTGACTCAGTTACCCCATTTTCGCAATTTGTTTTTGTGATGAACACTCTAGTGCAGAAGGACGAATTACAAGATCGTAAATCACTACACAAATTTGTGCTCCCCTAATTCGTTTGTACTTTTTTTTTGTAATACTAGCGTATATGTCCGTTAAAATTAACGGGTTTTAATATCATGCATTTGAAGGAAGAGCTTAATGCAACAGATTCTCAGACCTAAACAGAAAGTCTACGAATTTAACTCCAGCGGTTGAAAATCTACATACCTGAAAGTCTACGGATTTAACTACCAGCATTTAAGAGAGATTCCTATTGTAAAACATAGGAGAAATTACGCACAAAAAATATTTGAAAAATTATTTATATAAGGAAAAACCTGGTGTTTTATCATATAGTGTTGATTTTAATGCTTAACACTACAGTTCAGAGCTACCAATTGCAAATTTTCATCAAATTTTTCTATACTGTTTGGTCCGTCCACAGATGCAGACTAGTGAGTAAAAGTTAGGACGTGCCCCGGACGCTGGTGGTGCAAGGGAATGAAGGTTCAAACGAGTCAATTTTCTGCGTCACCGCAATGGAATTTCATTAATATTTGCCAGGTTACTGGCGAGGAAAGGCCCGATACAAAAAAGTCACTCATGCAAAGTTTTTCGAAGTATATGAGTGAAATTTATTTTCCAAAAGCCTATGTAATTGCATTATTCAGCGACATCACCGTATTAGTGATACGAATTTGAATGCCATATAGTGGCGTTGAACCAAACGTAGGCCCTAAATTGTAATTAACGGTTGCTGGAAAGGATTATAAAAAACACATTATATGTATGTGAATGCAGACTCTAGGCTTAGGTAAGCAATTGCTCAGCTGTGTGGTAGATAGTGGGTTCTCAAATATTTTAAACGTATCAGATGTGATAAAGAACGTTTTTAACAAAAGTTCAGATGAGAATATTTCTCTTGAGCGAAAATACTGTCACCCAGGAATAGAATAGAATATGGCAACAAGAACGAGCCGTTTGGTCCATTCTTGGGCTGCTACTCAAGTCCCATGCCGTGCCACCCAAGTCCCATGCCATGCTACCCAAGTCCCATGCCATGCTACCCAAGTCTCATACCGTGCTACCCAAGTCTCATGCCATACTACCCAAGTTCTATGCGAATAAGTCAGTGTATGTTTAATTAAGTTTCAATACATTTCGATGGCTCTGCTTTAGAACCTTTCTTCAATCCCACATTTGTACCAGCGGCGGATGTCCAGTGCTAGTACACGGTTTGTAGGGCAGCCAACTGGAAGAAGACGATCTCCTGGTCCACTGATTCATGAATACCTTTTACTCGAGCCGCTGCTTCGTTCAGGGAAGGCCAACTGTTGTACTGATACGCATGGTCAAGAAATGGACGTGGTTGTACCGTGGATACGCTGGAAGAGAGTAGGGAGAGAAAAATAGATGTGATTGTAGAAATGGGTACGCTGGGAAAGAGAAGGGAGGGAGAACTGGATATGGTGGTAGCATGGATAAGCTGGAAGAGTGTAAGGAGAGAAAATTGGATGTGGATGTAGCATGGATACGTTGGAAAAGAGAAGGAAGATAAAACTGGATATGGTTGTAGCATGGATACGCTGGGAGAAAACTGGATGTGGTTGTTACATGGATACGCTGGGAGAGAACTGGATGTGATTGTAGCATGGATACGCTGGGAGAGAGAATTGAATGTGGTTGTTACATTGATACGTTGGGAGAGAACTGGATGTAGCATGGATATGCTAGGCGAGAACTGGATGATGTTGTGGCATGAATACGTGATAAGTTAGCATTGGTATGGTCGTTAAGAAGCGTGGAGTTCGAGAAAAGGCGGTCTTAGAAGGCGATATGTTTCACAGGAATGAAGATTCACATTTATACAGATACAACAGCGTTAAGAAGACTTGTATTTTCTTTCCTAAGTATTGAGTTCTCAAAAAATGTTTTGTTATGTTACTAATATTTAAGATGCTATGATATTTCTTAGCAGGAGTAGAATTCAATTGAGGCATAGTACCGTAAACAAATTTATAGCAAATCTTCAACGTTATTCCTTATATACGTTGAATTTATAGTCAATTTTCAACGTTATTATATGCTATAGATATGTTACATAACATTTTATCATGTTATATTATGCAAGTTTATTTGATATTAAAAATGGTGTTTGAAACCGAACAAAACTGCATTATTTTTTGTTTTTACTTCAGAGAGATGAGAAAGCTGCAGAAACGTCTTGAAAGATAATGCAGTATGTTTAGGCAGGATTTGCTGGTCAAAAATAGTTTAGATGCTTTAGTTCTGAAAATATTTCAGCTGACGTCATACTGCGTTGTCAAGGGAGGTTAAAAGTAACAAGTGAAGGACGTGATCGCAACTCGTTCTTGTCATACAACTAGAACTGATCTTGCTACTTCTGATCACCACCTGTTTTTGTCTCTACAAATTTTTTCGAGCGAGCAAACTTTCAGTTCTTAAGATGTAAAAAATTACCTGGATATATAAAGCAAGACCACGAATTCTCCGAATTAAGAATACTTGATCTAACTTTAAGGTGCCGAATGGTGATTATAATTGATTAAAATGACGATGATGCTGTTGTTGAGTTCGTTGATTTAGGGCTCTATTGTGTTCATTCTCTGCGACAAAAAATGCGAATGAACTCTTTTATAAACCTGATACAATTATGATGTATCAATCATAATGTGACTATTGATAAAAGGTTGCTGTTATTGGTGATTATTTGGTACCAATAGGGTGATTACGATGATTATCCGGTTATACAACGACTGTTACCGCAAGTATCCGGAGCGATACGTCTGTTTGCGATGATTCGGTTGTTATATAAGTATTAGTTATGATTATTCGGCCTCAAAGACTATTTTTGATGTTATGACTGTTTTTGACGATCTTTGTATGGGAAAATACCGTGTTATTTTATCCAATGATCGTCATCTAAATTCACGGAGATATTTTGTTTTAAATATAACTGAAGAAAAAATATTTTCGTTTTGAATTGTTTTCTCGTTTTTACACTGAATCGAAACTGCGGATGCCTAACTTGTGGGTCTACACTGATTGAAGACACTAAATGTACAACGGATGTGTCCACACTAATTAGAAATACTAGATACACAATGGATGTGTCCACACTGATTGGAAACACTAGATTTACAGCGTGCAGCAACACAACTTCTTTGCTTCCGAGCAAATTGCATTAAAAAAAGGAAGTTATGTTGCCGCTCCCTTTACAACGGATGTACTCTCACGGAAGTGAATCAAACTGTTCATGTCAGCTTCAGCGGCTGGTATTAACGATGTCTCTTCATCAACGAAGCTTTCGAAGCAGTCCGCTTCCGCCCAGTGGCACCGTGGTAATTGCTCCAAAAGTTGGCTTCCTGCAAAGCAATTAGAGGAAGTTCTTCAGCAGACGACAGCACCGTGTCTTGTTTTGCCCTCGCCGGCCAACTTTGTTGTCTGGACTTCAGGCTGACAACGCAGACGAGCTCCGGAGTCCACAAGCACGAACTTCACGTCCGAGGGAAAAAAAGCCATAAGCGGCCTTGATGGAAAACAGGCATGCGGGACAATATCGGGGCGAGAGAAAAAGGCGCGCATTGTCATATTGTGGGTTCTATTCAGATGTCGATTGTTCCCGTTGATCACGTTGAGAACAGCGAAGCTATGCAGCTCAATCAGAAAGGCTGTTCTCGAATGATAAGTACAGGGTGGTCGATATGTAGTACCTTGTATGTTGGTACTTGTCTACAAATGGGTGCTGCAAGCGTAGCAGTGCTACTGACAATCCAGTACCCGCAGAGGTACTTTACTTATGACCCACCCTGTACAAAGAAATTGCCAGTAATAAATCTGCAGTGCTTGTGATTCGAATTGCCACTCCCACTGTGGCACTAGAGTTGCCACTGTAAAGGAGTTTCCACATTGAAGGAAGTGTCTTTGGTATCCACAATACAATGCTTACAATACATGTATACCCTACCAAATTTTCTCCTATCTAAATCCTTAAGAGCGTCACAGACAGACGAACCAAGCAAGCAAAACAAACAAGCAAGCAACAAACTGTGTATTATTATATTGGGTGTCCATAAAAAATGTATCCACTGACCATACAACAGTTTAATTCTGAGTAATTTCTTTAGCTTTTATACCTTTAAATGTTGTATGGTTCCGGTATCATATATACATATATCGGTCAGTGGATACATTTTTTTGTGAACACCCTGTATAGTAGAACGGCTGAGCATGTACTTTGTCCTAAATAAGAGCAACCACCAACCTCGTCCTGGGTATTTATTGACGCAGGCTGGAACAGTTTTGTCATCGGGGGTGAAAAGGCGCCGAGAGAAACTGGCAGCACGTTTCATTTTTAAAGTTCCACACGACTCGGTCCATTTCCCACAATTTTCAGAGATCATACGGGCTCGAGAAGTACACTTTACGATCACATAAAGCCCTAAAGAGCACCAAACTGCCCGTCATACGTCAGACAGCTTTGTTCTAGGGGGCTCGCGCTGGGCCACAAAATTTTGGGCACCACAATTTTGGCCGACACAATTTCGGCCATCACAATTTCGGCCACCACAATTTTGGTCACCATAATTCCGGCCACCACAATTTCAGCCACCAAATTTTGGCCACCTCAATTTCGGCCACCATAATTTCGGCCACCACAATTTCAGCCACTACAATTTTGGCCACCACAATTTCGGCCACCACAATTTCAGCCACCACAATGTCTGTCACCACAATTACAGTATTCTCTCTGGGAGGTTTGGCCTTTTGGCCGAGAAATAAATTTGAGGACAGGAACGTGAGTACATTTAGAATTTTGTGCTAGTGGTTGGAGCAAAGGCTTTGACGAGTTCATTGACTTGGGAAAAAGTCAGGACTTGCTAAAAGAATATTGCCTGCCGAGGAGTAAAAAATGACTAGCATGTTTTACAGATTTTTTTTTTGTAAATCAGAATTGATTTGATTTTTGTAAACACTGTAGTTTAGTTTACATAATTACATTGAACTTTTAAAAATACTGTTAAATTTCGAAAAGAATTAAAATCGACATTGCTTATCAGACGACTATGTAACAATTCTACAGGTTATGACACGTTATCGGGATAGAGTGTGGTTAAGATAGAATACAGTTAAGATAAAGCGTGGTTAAGATAGAATACAGTTAAGATAAAGCGTGGTTAAGATAGAATGCCATTAAGATAGAGTGTGGTTAAGATAGAGTATAGTTAAGATAGAGTGCAGAGAAGATGAGTTTTGTGTTTGAATAAAGTTCATTGAAACAAAAAGCGTTCACTTTCATTTGATGCGTAACAAAAAATGAAAATTTATGGTGCAAAACTGACACACTTTGAGACATAAAGCTGAATTATTGTATTGATGTAATATAAATTAATGGCTTTAGCATTAAAACGACATCGAATGTTCGATGAAACTCATTAGGTCAAAGTTGTTGCTCTACATGGCTGAACTAGTTCCATTTATTTTCTCACTCTCCGGGTCTCCAAGTTTTGATATTTTCGTTTGATGTATCAAGGACTCTAAACAGCAGGAAAAAAAATTAAGTAAAAGAAGCCCTTAATTTTTATTAGGGCAGAAATAAGTCACTGGTACTCGGAGCATAGCCGGCTTTTGCAAACTTGTGGCAAATAAATACTTAGAAATAACTTCCTTTTTTTGAAAGAAACTTTCTTTGAAAAAAGGAAGTTATGTTGCCTCACCCTGTATGTTGATTTTTTTAATTTTGTTTCTGCTGGAGTGTCTCTATGGCACAGCACTCTCTTTGTACTTCATGAACAGTCGCGCATTGCAAGATGACTTCCATATCAAGTAAATGAAATGATAACATTTTACATAAAGATTTAAATTTTGGAAAGAGGGTTGTCTGGAATGGAAAAACAACATTCCGCTCCGGACTGGCCACCAACCTCATTTGCATGCAAATGGAGAAGGTCGCTGGAATTGATTGCATTCATTTATGCTCCTAAATTTTTCGATTTTCGCTAGTTGAGGTGAATAAGACCACCTAATTCTTGAGGCAGGATCTTGTTAAGGTTTTTTCTTCCCTTGTACGTCTCAAATGGAAGTCTCTTTCATCTAGGAGAAAAAATCATCCTAGACTTTGTAGTGGAATATGCTCTTCATGGGGTACAATTCGTTCAGTACTTTTAAGATTCATCTACTGGAAAAGAAATACATAAGAGGTACGTTATACATTGCTGAATGTACATTTGATTTGCAATTCCTGGCCATCAATTACAAACTGAAAAAGTTATGACCATTTAATCAATGCTTCTTTAAACGATATCTAAACTAGTCCTCAAGTTTTGCTTCTTGAAACCCCCCTTAAAGGATTAGGTCTTCAATATCAGCTGCTGACACTCCTAAAACTCTGGTCATGCATAAATAAAGTCAATGAAGGAAACATCCACATTCTGTTGTAAGTTTTGATGCATTCATAATCCATGCGGCATGAGTTTGAAAATGTGTCTCATGATATACGAGGACTGTTTTTTTAAAAATCTCCGACGGGCTGTAAAAAAATAAAATTTCCATAACAGAACAATTTTATCACCAAAAGTACTGTCGTGGTTATTTCTCTATACAATCACCAAAACGGATACAGCTCGATTGTCCGAGGTACAAGCAATTGAACATGGCGGCTACGATCGATGCTCCCGCCAAATGTGAGTTACAAAGTTATGTCTGTTTTCTGCAAGCAGGAGGACGTAGTGATGCTGAAATTCGTCGCAGAGGGAGCAAAGTGTGCGGTGACAACTTTATGAGCGAAGGTAGTGTACGGGAATGATTTAGAAAATTTAACGAAGAAATAACAACTTAAAATAAATATCTGTCATGGAACACATACAAAAATTCATTAAAATTTTGGATGTCTTGCGTACGAGAATTGGCAAGTGTTTTGTGGAGGTTGAGGCCCAGAGATGCACCGGAACAATGGTTGATTTTATGCTCTACTATCTGCTTTGTGTATCACTGTGGTCTTCGATCCTTTCTGTAGACTGAACTAACTGCAATGAAAACAAAGTGCTTGCCAGTAATTGTAATTACGAGATATGTAATAATTTGAGCCTCTGGAGTTCATTTGGTTTTCTCTTCTCTTTTGTTGAATGATTTTCAGAAGAAATAATTGGTTTTCGAAAACTTTGTTCTTACGTATAAAGCCGTCTTTGACAAAGCATCTTTATGCGAAAAGTTTCGAGTACAGATAACGATAATGGAAAATTAGTTCCAATTTCAGTACAAGGTTTCAAAGTTTTAGTTAAATGAGGTTTCTTTAAGTGTAGTTCCGGTTTGATAGAGCCGAAAGTAATTGGTGATCGATGATAGTGTTTTTTGGTGGGTGAAATGAACAGTGTTTTTAACCGTGTATCTTCATTATATCTTTTGAGATCTCAACACTACTCAATTCATGGCATACTCAAGTAAGATTAGTACAAGGTGGGGCAACATGACTTCCTTTTTTTCAAAGCGCTTTGCTTTGAAAAAACGCAAGTTACATATATTGCTGCATCCTGTAGTATGTTTCATGACACATTCATGTAAGATTAGTAAAATGTTTCATGGCACACTCATAAATAATAAGTATAGTGTTTATGTTCACGACGTTAGAGATTTACAAAATATAAAAAATAAAGGGTAAAAATGAGACTAAATTTCCCCATAATGTTACTAGAAGAGGACATATAGGGTCGAGATTACTTTGGATCGTAGCACTGCATCAGATCGATGATGCCCTTACTGTGGATGAGGTGAGGACAATCAGTTCTCCCGCCTTTGGCTTCCCTCACAGCTGCTGTCAGCTGAATCTGTTTGTGATGTGAAGCTTCTTTTGTGAGAAGTTTTTGTGAGAAGTTGTTTGAGAGAAGTTGTTTGTGAGAAGTTTTTTTTGTGAATAGTTCTTTTGTGAAAAGTTCTTTTGTGAGAAGTTTTTGTGAGAAATTCTTTTGTGAGAAGTTCACAAATTTTGTGAGAAGTTCTTTTGTGAGAAGTTTTGTGGGAGCTGCGTGATAAAATCCCATTATGATGGAATTATTTTTCATAATTTTTTCCGCGTAATTTTTTTAATTATCAGATAACGTTCAATAAAAGGTTGTTAAACAATATTTTTTTGCGTTGTAAAAAATGATATCGGGAATGGAATTGCCACTGATGTGACTATTACTACAGTAAGTGACACAAACATCGGCGATGAATACAAAATTATTATACAATTTAAACTATAATCATTCTAAAATTAATATTATTATATTTTTTCATTTTACTATAATTATTCTCGCTAAGACTGATCATCTCATAAAACTAAGGATCTCGTAAAGGAAAGACACAAAATTCAACAAACCTAATGTGGTAGTCTAAGTATAAATTATATATACATTATATACAATGGATGTGTTATAAAATATATACATTATTACATTTGAAATGTGTATCCATTACATGACGTATCCGGCATTTATATTTTCGACCCTTACTCACATCCCGAGTTTGTATTGAAAAAGATTGAATGCTTTGAAGTTTATTGTAGATAGTTGAAAGCTTTGGTAATTAAGGACTTTTTGACGAGCGACAAAGCGCTAGAAATGTTTCACAACGTTCCAAAGTTGTGCGAGTTGTAGTTGAAAAAACGAGTTAGAGCTGAATGAAACGAATTTTAGCCGAAAGAAGAGAGTCTTAGTTGAAAGAAACGAGTTGTAGTTAAAAAAAGACTTTTAGTTGAAAAAAACAAGTTTTGAGTGATAAAAGCGAGTGTTAGTTGAAAAAAGAGAGTTTTAGCTGAAAAAACTAGTTTTAGTTGAAAAAAGCGACTTTTAGTTGAAAAAAGAGAGTTTAGTTGAAATAAGCAACTTTCAGTTGAAAAAAGCGACTTTCAGTTGAAAAAAGCGAGTTTTAGTTGAAAAAAACGAGTTTTAGTTGAAAAAAGAGAGTTTTACTCCCAGAACTCGAGGCCACACAAACTGATTGATCAATTAGCGAGGCAATTGAGTAATCTGAGCTCTGCATGAAAAATTAAGGGTTCAGGCAAGGCTTTCAGAGGTCAGTTTACACTAACTATTCAGGACGAAAGAACAGGAAATAAAATTTTTGGAGAAAAAGAGGTTGTTCATGCAGATAAAAATCTTAATAGAAGAGATTTTATTTTAAAACATGTGAATGATGGGGAGGAAGTTAGATTGTTTCTAAGCAATGATTAAACAAACTCGTTACTGAAATATGTAGAGTAAGAATCCCCATAGTGAATTTAAGAACCACAACTACAGGCAGAGAATTGCGCTTGGAAAAGTATCACAAACGCAAGAAAGTAAATGAAAATAGTTTCAGTGCATTCTGAAAGCTACTATAATTAAGACCGTGTTATGGCTGAAAATATAAAAACATGGCACTATGAAAGCATAGCTATTAGTAGCTATGGCTTGAGTTAACGACTATTTAGAACACTATTTTATAGTGAAAACACTACAAAGACACAACGTTGATATCTGTTTCTTGATATTTTTACCGCAAGAAAACAATTAGACAGAAGTTTGACCTCAGGCTCTGAAGTTGTCCTTTAAGCCAAGCACTTAGAGAACTTGTGTGTCTAAGTTTGCATGTGGACAACGAGTCTGTTTCTTGATACTTTCACCGCAAGAAAACAATTAAACTGATGTTTGACTTCAGGCTCTGAAGTTGTTCACCAAACTTACGTTAGAAACACTTAGAGAACACGTGTGTGTTTAAATTTGTGCGTAGACGATAAACCGAAAACGGAGTAGTTTGGGGATTCTTTGGGAAGTCTTGCTGGCCACACAGAAGAGTTGTTTCAGTGTAGACGCAACCTTTTGTCGCAGGGAAATTAACGCTGAAACAATCGCAGGAAAAAAACACTTTTACAAGCGGAGGAAGTGTTGATTATGTTCTAAAGTTTCCAAGTTTTAACGTCGTTTGAGTTAATAGAACTTTTGTTGACAATAACTGGTATGTATTTTAAATCTTTGAAAGACAGTTTGAGGACAAGATTCGAAATGATGCTGCTGTTCCATTGTGTTATCTTTCATCCAGAGTAGTATGCTGGATTTAGAATACCAGCAGTATCAGGTGATTACTCAATATATATATATATATATATATATATATATATATATATATATATGTGTGTGTGTGTGTATAATAGACAGTGTATACTCAATAGAGTAAAGGCTAGCAAAATCAAGACAAAGTTTTATTAATTAATGGGTAACCAAATATGAGCAGTTAATGGGTAACCGAAATTTAGCAATTAATGGGTGATCGAATTTTAGCAATTGATGGGTAACCGAATTTTAGCAATTAATGTGCGACCGAAGATCTAGAAATAGAATAAAAACATTCGATATCTTGGTCCGTGTTAGAAGTTCAGTGATAGATCCCCATCAAAGAATTATCATTGTGATAAATGACATTTAAAATGTTGTAGGTAAAGGTGCTGCATTCCCTTTGGAATTTCCGTTGCAGCTTCATGAATGTTCGAAACGTGAAATTGAATATCGAATTTCCAAATATTTTAGGCTGAAAATAAATGCTCAGTGCACACTTCTTTTCTACAAACATCTTACCTGTACAATACCACGCAACAAAACCTCATCTTGTGATAAACATCACGCACGCAGAGAAGCAATTTTAGGACCAGCTAAGGAAGATATAAATGGTGGAGCAGCATCAGGGGCATCAGATAGAGGACCATCTGGCTGGAAGTGGTCCTTCTCATGGAAGTCCAGCTAAATTTATTGCTGTTCTAAGACTACGAGAGGCCGGCTGAGAGCCAGGATGTGCGGAAATTCTGTGCCTGAATTATGGACTCGATGAGTTGCGTTCCATCTCTTGTGTCTCGAATGAGTTATTGGAAAACGGAGACGACTGTTACATAGTTTGTAAAAACGTCTTTTAGAAAGTGGAAGTTTCATTGATACGTTACTTCATCTCCTGTATCTCGAATGAGTTATTGCAAAACGGAGACAACTGTTTTACCGTTTGTAAGAATGTTTATAGAAAGTGGAAGTATCATTGATACGTTACTTTATCTCTTGTGTGTCGAATGTGTTATTGAAAAACGGGGACAACTGTCACATCGTTTATAAAAACCCATTTTTAGAAAGTGGAAGTATCATTGATAAATTATTTTGTGGCACTTATTTATAATCAACTGGTTTTTGCATAATAAGTTTTGCAGCACTGTCTTAAATAGGAAACTCCGTTTAACTTGTAGGTTCAAAACCTCAGCTGATCGCATTTGATGCATTTACATACCAATGTAAACATTCATATTATTCTTAGGTCTTCATTGAAATAACTGCGTGAACATCAATACGTGAAAATTCCAGATTTCAAAATATGTCATTAAAGTTCCGTAATAGACTGAAAAATTCAAGTTTCAAGTAGTTATTTTTCAGCTTTTCAAAACAAAGCTTTTCTTTAGCTATTGTGCATTGATCTGCACATTTCAGAGTTCTCTAAATTACAACTGACACACCAACAAACTACTGACGGGTGTCACAGCATGCACAGCATCTGTCATGCGAGACACGATTTCTGCTACTCAAATATTTTCGTCATAAATCTCCGCCCACGCATGGGACGATGACGTAAGAATTATGACATTCAGATAATTTTCATCAAGTAACTGGCTAGAAACACTGCAACGTATACCATATACTAAAAAACTTCATATGAAGGGCTTTTTGAATGCAACTTATTTAATTTTCAACATCAATAAACTGAGCAAATTTTATAACGGAATGTTTTTTACTCACCCTGTACCCGTCAATTTACATAATAAAAAACAAAAACTGCAAATAAGTCTACGGAATTGAAAACCAGTATTTAAGTTACTTTGTGCGGACATTTGTTTAGTGATTCAAAGAATTTGAACGAGGCAACCAAAACACAAGTGAAAAAATGAACATACTGTTGGGGCTATTATCAAATTCATATTTCAAAAGTCATTTCCAACTTCTCCAGCAGCAACATCACAGAAGTCGAGACAAGCAAAAACTACAATGAACTGCTGTGTGATGATGAAACACTACAACATTCTAATGGGCGAAATTGAGACCATTTCGTAGTACGTAAATAGACTCTGCATCCAAGTGATGTATTAACAGTTGTTTCTTGAATATTGTATTACAGAAGCAGTAGTAGAACACGTCTGAGCTTTGATGGCTAATTGTTTGTTCTGCCTCAGTAGACAAATCTGTAACTCAAGGCGCAACTTCAATGGTTGCTGAAGACAACTTCGGTTACTAAAAAAACTTGTTTCCTAGCAAAATATAATTATGAATTTTGCTTCTTAAATATCACTCTCGAGTACTCAACATGGCTATATAATGGCTAACCACAGACTTTTTTCCATATTCAGATTATTTAGTGTTGAGGTTTTAAGAAAACCTGTAAGCATTATTACAGAAAATAAACTGTATTGTTAACTATTTAAATACCAATACTCTTTTTATTATAATAAGAGTGCTGTACGGCACAGTAGTATCCAGCGGTTCACAAAACTTAAAATAACTGTGCCATAGAAGTATAAATATTAGTAAAATAGTCATTTACTTGTAAAGGATTAATACTACCGTTCATATTCTGTCGTTATGAAAATTATTTCATTCCATGCATGGGGGCATTTTTAATTTAGCTATATTAGCTCATGCACATTAAGCCCAGAATCTTCTGTATACTTCTTATATAGAACTTAAATTCCTTAAAATCCATGGACATTCCTTAAAATCTGACGCGGTCGCTTCATTGCGTCTGTTTACTCACAGTTGCATTGCTCCTGCTGACGATGTACGACGGCTAGACATGCGGTGTCACTGAACCGGGAAAAATGTTCTAAATTTGTGGTATTTTTTCCGTTCTTAGTCGTGTATTGGCTCTCAGTCGTGTATTGGCTCTCAGTTGTATATGGGCTCTCAGTCTTGTATTGGGTATCAGTCGTATATTGGCATCCAGTTGTATATTGGCTACCAACTGCATATAGGCTTTCGGTCATAAATTGGCTGCCTGTTACCAGCCGTATATTGGCTACCAGTCGTACATTGCCTACCAGCTGTACATTGGCTACCAGTTATATATTGGCTGCCAGTTGTATATTGGCTACCAGTTGTACATTAGCTACCAGTCGTATACTGGCTACCAGCCGTATATGTATTAGTTACTCGTATCATGATACCAGGCTTATATAGGCTACCAGCTACCAGATACCAGCCGTATATTGGATACCAGCTGCATATTGACAACCAATCTCCTTCGTCACATAAACTGGTTGATCCCCGAGGTAATACTTGTAGTGAAATATTAGTAAAACGCTCATAATGAAATACACTGAGAAGATCTGACTAAGTAGGAGACAGTTCGTACAGAAAATGAGCGGTGGTATCTAACAGTTAGAAATTGAACTTCAGGAAATATTAATTGATAGAATTTCCGAGGCTGCAGGCACGGTGAAAGAAAATAAAAATTCGACTGAGATCTTTGTGGTTGTTTAGTATGAAATAATGAAAATGATTAAATTACTTGTTCAAACATTTGAATATGCACCAATTCAGTTTTTGTGAATTTATTTGTGTGATGAATTTTTTAATGGTTTATTCTTAACGGCAATAATCTTATGCGATGCTTTTATTCATAAAGATGCCTTAAAGCAGTTGACTAAGGAGTGAAATTTAAGATTTAGAATACTTTGTATTAGCATGAGAAGGTGTTTACCTAAGCACGGAGATAAACACACCAGCCCACAATTTAAAAATGGCATGTAATTCCAAAGGCGTAATTTGTGTCTCTTAAATTTAGTGAAGAAAGGCTAGAATTGATAGCATAAAGTGGTACTGTGGACGTACTCTCTGTCAAAAAGGGTAAAAATTAGTGGTTTGAATGGGGTAAAAGGCTTAAAATGAGTGGTTTGAATGGATTAAACGGATTAAAACTAAAGTTTGAATGGGTTAAAACGGAGAAAATGAATATTTTGAGTGGTTTGAAAGGGTTAAAATGAAGGGTTTGAATTGGTTAAAAGGATCGAAATAACTTATTTGAATAAGTTAAAACGGAAAATTTCAAGCCTTCTTATGAAACTACGCGCTGGCTTTTTAAGAACATTGAATAGCTGAGGCTGGTGTTGTCTGAAGTTGCCATGGTAACACAAACATAGAGTTCTGAGAGACAAAGAAGTTCCTACGTTTTTAATAAGAGTCAATGATAGAAGTGTATGATAGATGATAGAAGTGTAAGTGAGTTTGTACTATTATTATAGTTGTTTGTTCAAGGTATACGATCCTCATACATAATTTGATGGGTGATCCAGTTTGTTCACTTTGAATTGTGATCAATAGTTGTTTTTAATTTTATTGAAGTGGTTGGAGGTGAGAAAAATTTATGGAATAGAAGAAGTACGGGAGGAATTGGAGATCAAAGGAATAAGCTATGATTAAAATGAAGTTTGTTTAATTCTTCGAGTCATTCATTGCTGTCATAGAAGAAGAATCATAGAAGACTATAAATGGGATCCATTGAATGTCTGAGGCTTAGAAATTATTTATAACTAGTAAACCCACACGTGAAAAAATTCCCACATTTTTTAGTGAATTTTTTCGTTTGATTTGCCAGTGGAGACGGGCTTTGCGAAGGAGTTTCCACATTGAAGGATGTGCCTTTGGTATCCACAATACAATGCTCACAATACATTTATACCCTACCGAATTTCCTCCTATCTAAATCTTTAAGAACGTCGCAGAGAGACGGACCAAGCAAGAAAGCAAGTATGCAGGCGAGCAACAAACTTTGTATTATTATATGGGGGATTTTTCAGTGGGTATTGAAGAGGAAAATAATTTGAAAAGTATGATCATTGTTTGGACTATAATATTTTGTCTCATATTGTGACTTTTGTGACAAAATTAGCAGAAAAAGAAAAGACAAATGTACAGGGCAAATGTAAGATATACCATGTCTTGTAACAGTTTTACTCTATTCATTTCTAATTTTAACACATTAACTATGTGTTGATATGTATGTGTACCACTAGGTGTATTGTTTGAACAGCTATCTGAACAACTGTAGGCAACATGTTCAGAACATGATCTTGCAAATGAAAATAGATAGAAAAGGCACTAGTGTTTTAACTTCAGTTCAGCTCTGCGGTGGCAAAATATAAACTATGGAATTACTAGTGTTTTAACTTCAGTTCAGCTCTGCGGTGGCAAAATATAAACTATGGAATTTTTCAATGAATTGTGTTTTTGAAGCAAAAATCTTCGGAAAATCATAAAATTTGGCAAACAGAGCAAGATCGATCAGCCAGTAATTTTAAAATACAAACAAATTTGATTTTTACTGCAGGCTTTGTGATTGTTGTTCTTAATTAGGTTTTTTGATTACTAGTGTCTGTGCTAACTAAAATTATGAGGTTGAATAGCACTCAAAAATCTCAAAGAATTTTTCTTAGGATCATCGTACTTTGTCTGGTTATTTTGCGGCAAATGATTAAAAAAATGATCTAATGATTAAACTATATTTCTCTGCATCGAAAGTAGGTCTGAATTAATAATTTTAAAAAGTTATTTTCTATTCTACAAAATCACGTACGTATGAATGCATTTTTGCCCGTCCTGCAAACATTGATAATGGCGTGAAATGGTAGGACAGTGCGCGTTATGTTGACATTATTATTTTAACTAGTGTACATATGATTTTTTTCTTCGTTTGAATGTTTAAACTAAGTTCACAGCAGATTATGCAAATGCAAACAAGAGAATGGACGTCCTTTTGTACTTGTAAAATTCAAAGATGCATTTTTGTTCAGATTTTGAGGATAGTTGTGTAGGATTATTGGTTTTATATTCCCATTAAAGAGCATTTTTCTCTCAAATTTCACAGACATAGTCAACGTTGGCTGGTGGTATTAAGAGATACAATCCAAAAAATTGTTTTCTGGAATTTTCCTGCTTAACTCTAGAATGGCAACTCTCTGTTTCAGAAGCGTAGAAAGCATGGTAACTAAGGAGAAAGTCACTCCAGGTTACCGTGGTGGTGGTCGGTACCAGTACAAAAGATTTGTGGGAGAGTTTGGCGCTGGGTGAGCCTAAGTAAAAAGGGGAAATGGAGAGCGATACTAGAAGGGGAATAGAAATGAGCGCATTGGGCACATGTTCTGAGTGGTAGAGGTCTATCTTTAGGGTTTGTTCCTGTTACCGTTTTAGAGGTAAGATAAAGCGATAAATGATTCCGAACTACCATATTTGACGGCATATAAGACGCGACGACGAAGACGCCATATAAGACGAAGTATTGAGCGTAAGCTGGGTTAGTGAGCGTCAGAGAGAAGATTAGCCTAGGCCTACGGGAGGTCTCAAACTTCAGTTACGATGTAAAAGACGTAGGGCGATTTTTTGAGCCAAAATTTTGGAAAAAAGTGCGTTCTATACACCGTCAAATACGGTAACTGAAGCGGAGTGAGTCCTGCATGAGTTCTGCTAAATGTAGGAGAGGAAGAAGAACAAATGTCGTGGTAAATTGAGCACCACAGAAATTAATGGGGTAATCACATTCCATGGCGTAAAAACGAGCAAAATGAGGAATTAAGAGACGCAATACAAAAAAATCGACTTACTGAAGTTTCTTATTTGAGATAAAGCTGACACAAAAACCTGCAGCTACGTGTTTCCAATTGAAAAAAATCTCAACTCCTAAAAACTTCGACGACGTAATTGGAAGATTCCAATTAGTATCGATCTTGTACGAACATTTTTATTTGAAAATATAAATTCATAGATAGGGTTTCAATCATTCACACGAGCTTTTAATTTCATTTAAGTTGATGCTTGCGAAACTAACGAGCTCCTCCCCTCTCTACTCACCCTAGAACATGAAAAATGCAGATTTTATTCCTGGATTTTGATTCAAGAGCAGGACTGGAAGCATACAACGACAATTAGCTACAAATTTTAGCACCAGTCAAGGGAATTTACGATGCAAAAGTAATATGTTTTTCTTGTTTGTTGAAGGTTAATTAATGTTTGGTTCAAAGCTTCGTAAATTTAAGTAATTTAGAAACATCCTTGATCGAATTCCCATATCTTCCCTTGCTTCTTTTTTTATGTATTCTATACAAAAAACAAATAGATATGAATTTTTTGCAGTATATTTTAGATTTTTTCTATAGATTATATTTTATATATTTGTAAGTGTTTCCTGAAGTGCAGCTTCAATTGAAGTTGAAAATGTGTCAGCATCACAGAAATGCTGTGAATAAATTAATCGGGAATATTTTATCGCAGAATATTGGCTTGCAAACATGGCTGTTTAATGAACTAACGTGATTCAATGAAAAACTTTCTTTTGAAACGAAAAAGACATGATTCGTGTTTATGCTAATTTGTTTCACTTTTGTACGAGAAGCAGTGCTTTCTGTTATGAATTAAGAATTTTTTACGGTGAACGCTGACAATTTTGCCCAATTTGCACACTGCATCCAGAAGTTACCTGATATTAAAAATTCAACAACTGGAAAGAGGAACAAGATTAGTAAGCTTTGGTTCGAATGATTTTTCCCACTGGTGTTTCACTAAAACAAGTATTTTCCTACAATCAGTTTTTTTTTCTAAAATGAAGTATTTTTCTATAATGAAGTATTTTTCTAAAATGAGGTATTGTCCTAAAATGAGGTATTGTCCTAAAATGAGGTATTTTCCTAAAATCAGGTATTTTCCTAAAATCACGCAATTTCTTTAAATGACTGCATCAAGATGTGTAACAGCAGTTATGATCATAACTAGAAAATTGTATTAATATGTTATGAAATTATAATATGGTTCGATTTGCTTACGTGATTGAGATGTACGTGCGTGATTGTTGCCTGCACTTAAGACAGTATGGGATTTGGGTAGCAACGCATGAACATACCATACGGCCCGTTTTGTATTCCCTATTCTAATCTATTCTATTTTATTCTGTTCAAAAGGAACGAGGAGAAACACTGGGCTTAAGTTATGATTGAAGTTAATTTAACGTCATATGATGAAAAAAGAACACGTATAAAAGGGAACATCTTCAATTGTATGCGTTTCAGAATGCAAAAATTTCAAAACTCACAACTCAAAACTGTGTAAAATTTTTAACAATTTTCAGACTGTGCACAAAGAAATTTCTGGGCTTCTTTTCATTTCGGAAATGTATCATTTAGAGAAATTCTTTTTTAGAAAATAAATATGATAATAAACCTGTTTCAGATAAAACGATAAATACCCAATTGATTGTTTATTAGAACTATTTTTGAAGATATGTAAGCAACATTGTCTTTACTAAAAAATATTTTTCGTGGAGTTCATGACTCAGCAAAATCAAAACTGTTTCCATTTCAACATCCTTTTATATAAATCCTTTCCGTGCTTGGAAGCAGAATTGCTATCGGGCCTGTGTCTCATCTATTTTCACAGGAACTCGTTAAAAATCTTTGAGTAAAAGCACTCCATTCAATTTAAAATACAATTATATGTATGAATACTACAACGCGCTCTGAACACAGCCCAACTCGCTTGTCTTTTTACAATATTTGCATAATCAGCACCGTCATATATCACACTGGAATTATTTGTTATTTACTTCACGCTAAAATTATGAAAAATGTCAACTGAATTTCTCATAAATGAGAGCATCCAAATTCTCTGCTTTAAATGGGCTTGTGAAAAATACGTGAAGTTTGCTCAGTTCTATCTGCTAGTTCTTCGAATGAAGTAGGGTTTTAATTTTTTTGTGTTTGGTAAATAAACTATATTTAGCTGACGTTCTCGATGAATTTTCGTGTGTGAAATTTTAACGTTCTAAAATCAGGTATTGCCCTAAAATCAGTTATTTTCCTAAAATCAGGTATTTACCTAAAATCAGTTATTTTTCTGGAATAAGGATTTTTCCTAAAATCTGTAATTTTCCTAAAATCAGGTATTTTCCACAGAAGTTTCAGGGTTTATAAGTAAATTCCCGCACTGTGTTCCCTTTTAATAATAACGCAAATAAAACAGGCCAATTTCATTGCATGACCAACAAAAAAAATGTTTTGAATTGTGATTTCAACACAATGCCTTTTAATTTTCTTAAAAATTCATTCTAGTTATTTCTGTGAATGAGAAAACTAGGAACGTTCGAACGAGTTTGTCATTTGTAATTCAAGTTGTAAACCTAACAAAACAAGGTATAGGGACTGCGGCTCACCATGTACATCATGTCAGGGCTGCATCATGTATCATATATCATGTGAAGGGGCTGCATCATGTGTATCACGTGAGGGCTGCATCATGTGCATCATGTGAGGGCTGCATCATGTGCATCACGTGAGGGCTGCATCATGTGCATCACGTGAGGGCTGCATCATGTGCATCACGTGAGGGCTGCATCATGTGCATGACGTGAGGGCTGCATCATGTGCATCACGTGAGGGCTGCATCATGTGCATCACGTGAGGGCTGCATCATGTGCATCACGTGAGGGCTGCATCATGTGCATCACGTGAGGGCTGCATCATGTGCATCACGTGAGGGCTGCATCATGTGCATCACGTGAGGGCTGCATCGTGTATATGGCATGTGCACAACACCCAACACGGATTCCACATACAAAACGACTTTGCCTTCATTTTTCTTGGCGAATAAATCGTTGGTAATGCGTGCAGTTATAAGCATATTTGTTCGTTTAGTTGAACGTGCAAGACATAGTATTATTTAGAATAGCTATAGATAAACACTTTATCTGTTTTTCTACAGCCAAATATTCCACACAAACTAAAATTGTCCAAGAATTTACTCTACAAATTCTGCTAATTCATAAAGAAAGTACTAAACAGTCCTCAACTTTTCAGGCATTCTTCAAATTAACGTGTGCGAATAAATAACAACACGACGTTATTTAAAATCGGACTACAGGGTGTGGCAACATAGCTTCCTTTTTTCAAAGCAAAACGCATTGAAATAAAGGAAGTTATGTTGCCGCACCTTTGTTGTGAGGTCGCTGAGTATTTCCAGGATTTACCAACACCAGTAAGACGGAATCTTGTGCAGCTTCTTTGAGCACTTCTGGAGGCTTACCTCAATCAGTGCCGCCACCTCCGACATCTGCATTTGCTATTCAGAGAAGTCCTCGAGAATGGCCAATTGCGTACCGCTTAGGCGGCCTTCATGGAGGCAGAATATCAATTGCTGAGTCCCTCGACAGCCCTGCATGACCTTTGTGCTGGAAAAGTTCCTGAGAGCTGCAAGATGTTTGCTACAACATCTGCGCCTTCATTCTTAGCATTCACGCTAACCCGGCCGCCATCAAAATGTTTCCAGGCAGAATACCAATTACGGAACACCTCGACAGCGTATGTCAGACCTTTATGCGGGAAAAATCTGTCAAATCTGTCAAAGCTGCAGGGGCGTTTACAGCAACAGTTACGTTTTGATTCTTAGTATTCCAGCTAACAAAGCTACTTTCATCAGGTTTTCAGGCAGAATTTCAAATTACGGGACACCTCGACAGCGTTTGTAAGACCTTTATGGGAAAAACCCCATCAGAGAAAGAAAGTTGCGGGGCGGTCACAGCAACAGTTATGCTTTGATTCTTAGCACTCCAGCTCATCAAACTGCCGTCATCAAGTTTCCAGCCAGAATTCAAAATAACGAAACACCTCGACAGCGTTTGTAGGACCTTTATGCGAAAAAAATCTGTCAAAGAACGAGAGCTAGAGGGCGGTTACAGCAACAGTTATGCTTTGATTCTTAACACTCCAGCTAGCATGGCACCATCATCACGTTCCACGCAGTAAAGTGAGACTGTCAGGAAGTGCAATTAGTATGCGTGCAGCTGCTTCTCTTCAGCACAGAACTTCCAAGCTAACCTCCCTAAGGTAGTAAAAGCTGACAGCTTTGTTGGGTGCAGGATTGCGGACTGTATCGGTGGAGCATTTTAGCTGTCATGCTTTCTTAGGGCGCACGTGCCTTGAAACTGGCAACAACAGTGCAATGGTTTGGTTAATTTTGTGTGGTAAATTAAGTGACCCGCTATGTTTCAAACCGTGAATCGAGATGGAAAATAATGTTTTTAGTGAAGAATTACAGAATGTTGTTTCACGTTGTTTGGAGGTATAAATTCATTCGTTGATCGAAATCATGGCAAACGAAAATTCGTAAAATTGTTGATATCGAAAATTGCAGGTGAACTGAAATAACCTGTAATAGATTTCAATCTGCACATAATTGTGGTTCAGTAAATGAAGACAAGGTATTGCAGACACAAGTTTATTGGAAATTCAGAGCACGTAACCGTGAAATATTCGATCTCAAATTTGGATTTTGATTACGGTACATTGTATCATTTATATTATTTCGTAAATTACATCGCCCTGTTGCCAATAATTAAGCACAAGCCACAGGTTCGTATATCAGCTTTTTCATTTAAATTGATGAGCTTTTAAATCGTGGAGAAAAACTGAAATAAATTAACAAATTAAAGTGAAGAAATATGTAGTCGAAAGTATCAAAATTAAATGTGTCAAATATTTCACACCAATGCTGGATGGTACTTTAAGTTATTTTTTAAATATTTCACAGGATATTAAGATATGCTGGCATGTTTACGTATCTTATAAGAAAAATAGGGTAAGGAGCCAAAAATGTCCTTTTATTTTTACAATGTAAATGTCATTTCGATATGTTTCATGTTATTTTCAAATGCCAACGCGAATGAAACTATTTATTTTTCTGTATTTCAGTTATATAAATCCCATAAATACGTGAGATCCTTTTTGCCCCGTACTGTAGAAGCGGAAATCTTTAGTGTTTGAGTGAAATAGAAAAATGTTAAGCGTTAAAGCGAAGGTTAACGCATTAGCTATCGTTCTGGTTCTGTATAAAAAAATGGTCCGTCCGTTTTCTGCCGACTAAAAATGTTGTAACCTCTCCATGAAATAGCTTGAGCTGTCGTAAGATGAAGGTGCTCATCAGAATTTGAAGAATTTGTTGAAAAACTCTTTTAACCCTTTCGGTACTATGATGCAGATATCAGAACCTTTTCAATATATTTAACATCAAATTTTAAAAAAAGATGCCTTGTGATGTTTTACGGACACTGCATTGTCCTGATCAAACTGTAGCTTGCACTGCCCTACCAGCGTTTGCACAGACACACGTGTTGCTCTGCATCTTAATAGGCGAAAAATGACTGCGGCTTCCAGAGATGCCGTCGGGACCGAAAGGGTTAAATTAACTGCAAAATATGTACCACTTTTCTCACTGTGAGTCTGCAGGAATTGCGTACAGTTGCAGCAGACACAGCCGTGACAACATCAATGGAAATTGAACTGCTTAACCTGTCATCCGTCACCCACCACCCGCCACCCCCGTCACACCCTGTCACCCACATCACCCATCACCCATGTCACCCGTCACCCATCACCCGTTGCCCTGTCACTCACATCACCCATCACCCACGTCACCCGTCACCCACCACCCCCGTCACACCTGTCACCCACATCACCCATCACCCATCACCCATCACTCACGTCACCCGTCACCCATCACCCATTGCTTACGTCACCCGTTACCCGTCAGAGTTGGTGCATTTCGCAAATGATCACCTTTTTTGAGCGAAATTCATCAAATTTCTAAACTGCATTTTTTTAGCTTTTTAATGCATTTTTTATTTACTTGTTAAATATTTTATATATCAGCAAAAATTAAAATGTATAAAAAAGATCAAATGGCTGATCTCATATGACATCAGTGAAGAAAACTTTGACATCATTCATACCATGAATCGAAGGAGGTGTAAATAAGTTACAGAGAACTATTTAAACAGATTTTACTGTAAAATAGTAATCATTCCATAGTTCATCGTTCCCCTTTAATAAGACCATAGTCTAGAACAGTGTTTCTCAAAGTTTTTTTAATCACCGCCCCCTTAAGACACTATTTGATTTTCCACTGCCCCCTAATAATTATATTACTGTATATTATACAGTAATATACGCCCCCCATTCAAGGCGTACCCTCCAACCACCCCCTTGCATTTCCTTGCACGGACCACTTTGAGAAACACTGGTCTAGAATATGAAAAACCCTTGAAGCTCGATAATAACATACAACGTACAATCATTGCAGTCTGACGCTTGTCTCATTGCGTTCTTAGGCGAATTCAATGATGTACACATTATGTCAAGAGTGCATTTATTGGTCTTTACAACCAATGAAAGTATTTTCATGCTGCATATTCAGAATCAATGTGCCTAAACTCTGCAGATGATTCACTGAAGTCGTGTTGATCTGCGGTCTATGATGTGTACAGTTGTAGCTTACACAGTCGTAATTCTAGTAATTCGTAATTCTCGTTAGGAGTACAAATTATCAGTCTTGACAATGGATGACAGTATTTTTATGCTGCATGTTCAGCATCAATGTGCTTTAACTCTACAGGTAATTCACTGAAGTCTTGTTGGTCTGCGGTCTGAGAACCAGCTCAATTTACCTTGACTTCTAACTGTGACGTAATTCTTCACAAGATCTCTCTCGTCCAAGCCAAATTGTGTGGTTTACACTCCAATATCCAATTCAGGAGAGCCAAACGAAGGCTCGTGGTAAGTAATTACCGAAATGCTCCGAAGTCAATACGTGAATTCCGGTTGCTATCTCTATTTGAATTTGCGTGAATAATGCTGTAGTAAGAGCGTTCATTGTGCACACAAATGCTGTAGTAAGATCGTTCATTGTACACACAAATGCTGTAGTAAGAACGTTTTTGTGCACCCAAATGCTGTAGTAAAAACGTTTATTTTGCTTCCAAATGCTGTAGTAAGAGCGTTTATTGTGCACACAAATACTGTAGTAAGAGCGTTTATCGTACACCCGAATGCTGTAGTAAAAACGTTCATTGTATACCCAAATGCTGTGTCTAATTATAGAGTCTCAATTTATAAGTTATTTCACCTATTTTTTTCATTAAAACTCTATCCAGCCTTGTTTACATTGTCTTGTAGTGCTCCTGTGCAATGGCAGCCCCTGCTGTTGATCTCATTTCGCAAATAAGACTAAATGTAGCCGTGGAATTCATTAAGATCTGGCAAGGATGGAGGCATGAAGCTTTTTAGTCCTTTCTAAGTCGATATTTTCCTTTATCCACTCAAAGCCTTTATTTGCAGAATGACACCGTGGATTGTATGGACCAGTATCCATCGAAATGGACCATTCGTTTTTGTAAGCCTAGAGGAAAATATGTTCGTCAAAATGTGGATACATACGTACGCATTGACAACTTGTTCTCGGTAAACGAAGAAAAGTTTAGTCGTGTTTCCACTATATTCAAAGGTACCGACGACCATCACGTGCGACACAGATGCTAGGTATAGAACATTTTTCCCAAGCTTTTGCAATGGGAAACAACTACTCTGTGTTTCTGAAAGTTTCTCCTATATTTTCATTTTGGAAATATTCTCGTTAATTAAGCCCAAGTTTTTGTACGGTGATTATAACTTTTGTGACCATGCAGCGCATTACGGCTTTTCAGAGGAATAAAATTGTACTCCAAAAGCTCACTGAAATTGTAGTCTTCATTATAATTGGGATAGATATAACCATATGGCCAATTTTTTATCATAAACGTGTTTCTTTGCTTATTTTCAGGATTTCTATTCGACCTTTCGATCTCCGTTCAAAATTTTGTCGATACTTTGGATGCATCTATTTTCCTTTAACACGTTTCCTGCGATAGGACCCACCGGTGGGTCACTTAGATTAGGTTCTGTACTTTTTTCCAAGTCTTTTAGTGATTATGTGTTCAAAGTAAAGATTTGCACCGGCTAGGCAATTGCAGGAAACGTGTTAAAAATTTTAATATTGTTTCTGACCATCAAGACTAATCTTTTCCTGTGTTTCACTTGATTGCAGAGCTAAATAACTAGGCACGATAATAATGAGTTGTGTCTTGATTTAAAAGAAATATTTGAAATACCGTAAGTGACTTCTATGAGGCAGACTTCTATCAGGTATTCCACCTTCAAATCAAGGCATTAACGCCATTGGATAAAGATCAGATTATTATTAAACGAATAACAAATATTAATATTAAGTGACAAGAGTTAGTATGTGAATCAGAGTTTATCAATGGAAATGCAAATGTTCTCACGAAGATCGAATAAGAAAGACTCTCTTTCCGATATCGAAAAAAGACTTCTTCATAAAATAAAAGGCTGAGTCTCATTTCCGATGAGCTTTGAATCACTGAAATTTGCACTGAAAAACTATGCAAATATGTTGAATTGCTTACAATGTGAATATTCTTTTTATATGTATTTTCATGAATAAAAACAGAAAGTTACTTTTAGATTTTTTCTATTAACTTTTGATTTTGGTCAAAAGAAACAACTAAGAATTCAAAGCCATGCACTTAAATCTATTTTGATTTCCCTTGCTTGAAATGTTATTAAGAAGATCGAATATAATTAAGTATCATGGTCAGAATTTCAAACTTCTGGAACATAAAGGAAATTCCAAAGCACACAAAACTCGTTTACAGGGTGACTCAGAAGCAGTTATAAGCTATGCAAACATTGAAATTGACAAAAATTATGCTCTCTCTTTCAAATTCACTGCAAACGTGAAATAAAATTCATGCTAAAGAAGGTCAATGTCGTTAAAATTTCTTCAAGAAATGTACTGGAGAGAAGAGTTCATATTTTGCGGTCTCGAATCTCGAGATTTTTTGGGTTCCTGAAACCACGTTTCTTTTTGACGGTTCTTCATAAGGATGAAAAATTCTTGCTGGAACGAAATTTGCACAAGTTCTTTTCTAGTCTGAAGAAGCCTCTCGGTTTAGGTTGACAAGATTTACGCGCTTATGGGTCTGCAGATTCTTGATGGAAGGGCTAAGTGAATAGTGGCCCCCTACGCAGCGTTCACGTGAATATTTTTGATAGGATTTTCTTGGCTGAGTGTGTATCACGAGTATTTATTTATTCAGTTGAGTATTTTCAAGGGTGTTTATTATATTTAGATGAGTGTTAATCAAGGATGTTTATTTATTTAGCTGAGTTTTTATCAAGAGTGTTCATTATTTAGCTGAGTATATATCAAGGGTGTTTATTATTCAGATGATTCATTTTTTATTTGTTTAACTGAATATTTATCAAAACGTATGCTGGCGCTTCGTTCCAAAAGAATTTCTAAGAAAATATTGTACTTTCTTGAGTAACTGGTAAATATTTTTGAGACTCGTTATACAATTTATTGTATAGGATTTGAAACTTTTGACACAATGCAACAGTTAACGAGAATTGCATGCTTTTATATTTTTTGTCGATAAATGATAACGTCAATGCACAAAAAATTAATGAATCAATATTCTCATTTTACACGGACATTCTTTACAATGGATATTCTCATAAATTCGTATTATATGACTAGCTCATTAAATGCATTTTTTCCTTCTTATGGTTAAAGAAAAACCCTTAAATCTTGCACAGAGTAACTATGATAGTTATACCCTTAACCTGTTCGTGGTCACATTAATATACACAAAGTGTACCTCTTGTGGTTACGAAAAATCAGAGATGTTTTTCTCTTCAAACAACCAAAAAACACATAAGAAACAAGGAACCTAAGACACTCTGACTAGTTTGTGATGCACTAGATGCACTATTTTTCCTCTTACCAGAATCACAAGGATATGACCAAGCTGAAGAAGTAACAAAATTTCCCGTCAATTGACGTGGAAAACCACGAATGGGTTAAATCTTGAATAGAATAACTATGATAGTCATAGCCTTAAAAGACGACACACGTGAGCTCAACTCTCTCTCTCTCTTCTACATGGCTAATTTCTTTGCAATTTTGAGGATATTTGTGTGTATCTTGGTTCCCTCGCATTAAATTTTCTCCGTTTTTGACGTCAGGGCGTCCTCTTACAGCGAAACTTGGTGGTTATCACCGAAAACTGAAATTTTATCTGGAATTCTGGTTTGAAGGAACTTGAGGGAACGGACCGAAGCCGCCTCAAAAGTCTTGCAAACATTGACACTGCGTCAAAACACTGAAAAGTTTCCGGCAAAATTCACAGGCCTTCCAGCCAGGAACATGGCGCCTTGGGAATGAAAAACCTTTTCCATTTAGGGAGCCTGGCGTAACATGTGAGCTATTCAAGATAAATGGTTAGATTTTATCGCGTTAGACAAACAGCGAAGTTTCAAGTTATTCGGCTTCAAGAAGTTTTAGAGGAAAAATGGTTAGACTGTCATGTGCTGGTAATGAAATTTTCGAAGTTGAATATGGGAATCAAATTTTGAACATTTAACCAGATTTTAGTTGCACTAAAGAGAATATGGTGCACTTTTTAGCACCAACACTGGCTAGGTGATGTTCGATTGATAGTTTTCCTCTGACAGAATTTTCCTGTGCACTCAAGCTTCGTTATTTGTTGTAATTAAAGTCATAATTTAAGATTTAAAGAGTTTATGTACGGAATAAAACTTAAAAAAATCACGAAAGTAACGAGCAATACTAAATATAACGATGAAATCTTTTAAAAATACTACAAGTAACGAATAATGCAAATAATGATAGGGAACATAATGAGGTTCGAATTTAGTACTAATGAAATGAATCATTCCAAAGCCCCAAAAGAAGTAAAAAAAATGTTATAATTTGAGCGACTCTTTTTCTATTTCTTCATTCTACCTTTGATCAAAAATTTTGTGGCATCGTTAATTCAGTGAAGCATTCCTAAGAAAATTTTCCACTGCAGAAGAAATGTTGTGATCTAAGTTATTTAAAGCCAGTAATGCAGCAAAATATTCGAGGGATAAAGCGACAGCACTTTAGAAAACTCGTGATTAAGGAAAAGAGAAAAGTCACCAACGCTGAGTTTCCTAATCTGTAAAAATCAACTAAAAATTGAGTACTACATGAAATGACACTAAAAACAAGTCCCGCTGAAAGGCTTCTCTTCAAACTCAAGCTCAAATAATTGCATTTAGAAAGCACGCTCAGATACGTCAAATTAAATACGAGCTTGTCTGTCTTTTTTATGAGCAAACAAGAGCGACGCTTATTGGTTCTGGGGGCTGTTCTAAACGGCCAATAACAAGCGTTTTCAGCTTCAACGTGTCACCATTATATGGGTTGGAGTTATTGAAAATGCGGGTGCAGATTGTGACCTTTGTGAGCACAATCTGCCAAACTTTTTTCTTCAGCTTTTTCCTGTTGGCTCCGACCATCACCGCCTTTGTGAGCATCTAGAACCATTTTATAGCTTTGCCAAAAGCATTTCCTCAACCATGCCTTTGCCAAGTCGTGTATAATCACAATAATGAGTGATTTCAATTGATAGAAGCAATACATGTCTTTTGATATGGGTGAGGAACACTGTAAAGTCACCATCATTCCTGAATCTAAGTCATTCATTTGAGAAGCGTGGGTAAAATCCTAATCCGAAAAATTTACAAAAAGGATTACAGTAGTTCTCATCCAATGATGACTACTGAAAACTATATACGAGTTGTACTAAAGTAATCATTCTACAATGACTTATACTTCCTCATGAAACAAAAAATTTCATATATTTATTGTAGTTCTCAATCCAATAAAACAGTGATCGGGTTATTGTAGTAATCGACCGCCACATCTTGTTCATAATGAAATAAAGCATCAAAAGGAATGCCCAAAACATTTTTTTAGAGATGTTATAACAGATATGTCTACAGTGACATACTAGGTTTGTCTAAAAAGTGTCCGACTTTGAATTTTTCTTCAAAGAAAAAACTGACTTTTCAAAGTGACGTTAAGGTGGACCACTGTGCATCCTAACGTCATTATTGTGCGCATGAAAATTCAAGGTAGGATATTTTTTAGATAGACCTTGTGTATATCACTTCTAAGTTTGCTCTTGCGTAGCCTGAAAATGCTTGAATTAAATCAAGGCTCTAGTCATGTTTCAGTGTAAAACCTATGCACTATACTAAGTTCATTTAATGTAATGGAGCACTGAAGATGGGTATAATTTATCCGAGGCTAGTGACGTATATTCCTATGTTCAGTACTCCAGAGTTAAAGGTTCCATGGTCAAGCGGCTGCTGCGGAATTTTATAAATATTCCAGCTTTAATTGAAATTTTTCCGTGTCTATTATCATTCATTTCAATATTAGAATTCAAATATTTTGAAAAAGGGACATAAGGGCTGAAAATATTTACAAATCATAGTCGTTTAGCGTAATAAAAATAAATGTCGAGGAGTATCATCTTTGGAAAAATATTCTCCATTTCCGTTACCAATAAACCTAGCTAGACTATTTGGTTTTGAAAGTATGGAAAGGTTATAAATTATTCTTGAAACTTAAAATCAGAAAAAAACATACTGTAGGATCGAAAGAGTAATATTTATGATTAAATAAATTTTTGTAGAATCATGAAATGAAAACTTCAACTGTTTTACCTAAGTACGGATTCTTGCTTTAAAGTCAATGTTTAAATTAAAAATGAAAATTAATGAATTAATTTATGAACTTTTTTAATGAATTAAAAATAAAAAATATTTTGGACACAAATTGAGTCGAAAATAGAATGCACTTTGAAGAATTCTTGAATGGGCAGAAAATCAAATGTGCTTTGGAGAATTGTTAAATCTGCAAAAAAATCTCACGTATCAACTTTTTCCATTTTATTGCTCTGCCAAACTCCATCCTCTACGACTAAAAAGTTCCGTTCCAGCCCAACACCAGCCCACTCATTCCCATAACTGCTACCCATAACGTGAATAACATTTACAACTCTTCAGGTGTTGTGTATTCTTAAGGTCTTTACTTTAGTTCTCCTAGGCCTTTTCTAGAATTTTTTGTACTTAGACATCAAACGTACGTGTCAGTTTGTCAATAACGTTTATTTGACACTCAAGATAAAATTGGGCCATAGTTCTTAATTATAACTCTACACGACGTGAATTACAACACTTATTGCATCCTGACTACAACATTGAGGGAAGTGTTGCTGGCAAGGTTCCTTTTGAATAGCATAGAATAGAATATGTCAACAGGGACAACTCATTTGGTCCATTCGTGGGTTGTTCCTCGAGTTACATGTAGTTTAACGTACAGGCATCAATCACGCACATGCACCTCAATCACACAAAGACATTTAAGCCACGTGTACACACCTTAATCACACGCAGGCATTTCAGTCACACACTCATACCTCAATCATACGCAGACCCCAGGAGTTAAGAAAAATATGGAATTAGTACTGTATAGAACTGGGGGGTTCCTAATCCAATATTTGTCAAGATGATTTTTGAATGTTTTCACAGTGCACAGAGTAACGGTAGTGGCTTTGTACTGACGAGTCGTTTTTGGTAAGCCTTTTCAGGCCTGAAAATGAGATGTGAGATATACAGTATATTTTTTTCAAGGTATTAAACATTGAAAAACATAGCATATGTTTTAATATCTAAATAAAGCTGTTAAATAGATTCACATTTTATGTAGGTAAAGCTACTATTCAGAATAATTGGATTCATTGCTCTACCAAATTAGATTTTTCTTGTGTAAAAATTTCGGTTTTGGAGAAAAAGTAGCAAAGCCCTTGTGTAAAATGACGTTATTTGTTTACAAGGTACGAAATTTGAACAATAACTTTAATAACTCCTAGGATAATTATTCTAGTCGTGTTTCCATTTAGTTTGAAACAAGTCAGACACCACAAAAAGTTAGCGCGTTGAAAAATTCCTCGGACGAATTTCATTTTGAGGAACGAAGTCACAGCTCTGCATTTTTTTACTCGAGAGGAAATTTTACATTATAACACACAGAAATAACTTCAATTTGAGGGTCACTGCGTGCAGGGGAAATAGTAAAGAGAGGCTTAAATAGGATCAGTATGCTGAATTCTAGTGCTGCTGCAATTAATCCGGACATAAAAGCAGCCGGATTAATCGCGGTCGTAATTCCGGATTAATTTCTCTCTCATTCAAATTGAGACAAACATAACGAAGAATTTGAAGCAGAGGGACCAATTCATGGAATGCTTCAATTATCTTAGAGTATAGTCGGACCCAAACGGTTAATTATTATTGTTATTATTATATTCTTAGTTTAATCACCGCACACAAACAGTTTATAAAAAAGTATTTTCTTGCCAATCAGAATCAGTAATTTATCCAGCTTTCCCATGAGCTTCTGTCTCAATCATTTACAGAATAAAATTGCCTTCAATTAGATGAAGCAGTTACCGTTCTTGTAAAGTACCAAAAACTTTATTTTGAGCTTCAGAGAACTAAAAAAGAGATCGAAACATGCATAAATTGTGCCTTGAACTTCTTGCTTAGCGTTATTCCTACGGGATTGGGTGGCTTTGTGTCTGCAAGACAACTTGCAGTGATGGTAAGGCGGTAATTCAATTCACTAAGCAATGGCCTCATCGTGTCAACTTTGGTTCTTTTGTCTCCTTGGTTGGCAATTAATTATAGCTTTTACTAGCGGACTCCCTCTGTGCATTGCAACGAGCTGCAACTCACGCTCAGTTAAGAGACGCATTACGTTCACGTTTTCTTTCAGTTTTTAATTGTGCAGCTATGAAGTTCAGGAGTGCGTTTTTTTCGAGAAAAGTTTCTAAGAATTACTTCAAAAAACTACATTAACTAACGTTCAGTTAAGAAACTCATTACGTTTACGTTTTCTTTCAGTTTTCAATCGTGCAGCTATGAAGTTTACGAGTGCATTTTTTTCGAGAAAGGTTTTTGAGAATTATATAATTTTCTTTCGTATTATTTGGGGAAATATTTGTGTACTTTGTGTTGTCTTGAATTCCAAATCATGAAACAAAACCACGCATAATATCATTCGGTTTTACTTAGTCGTGTATCGTGCGAAAATTACATAAAATAAAATTATCCTCATAATTAACTTTCTTTTTTGAAACCGACTTCATTCAATTAAGAAACGCGTTACTTCGGTGATTTCTGCTTTCTACAAAGTTAAAATCCAGGAACTCAGAGTTAGAATTATAAATATTTTTACGAACACATATTCTGAACAACTCCTGGAAAAACTGAAGTTCCTTTATTGATTCGTCTCTCGTAGTATTTATATTCGTAGATTTATAAAGAAATCATGAATTTAGAATCATCTAATGAAATTCGTTTAATATCACGATTGCATATCCCGAGAATTCCGGTCGAAAATCATATAAATAAAATTATCTTAAAGTTTTTATTTCATTGCTTTAATTAACAGTTGTAAAATTATTGTTGCACCGTCTAACTTTTGATGCTTTAGGCTACTGTTTAAAAATTACAGTAAATACGAGACTTATATACGGGACACTGGACCTATCAGTCTAAGTGTTATCATAGTGTAAACTAATGGCATCTGTTGATAAGATATATATCTATATATATATATATATATATATATATATATATATATATATATATATATATATATATATATATATATATATATATATCCTACTACACAATAATCTAGAGTTTCTTGCTTGGTTGCCTGGTTCGTATCTCAGTGACGCTCTTAAGGATTTAGATAGGAGGAAATTCAGTAGGGTATGCATTGTATTGTGGATACCAAAGGCACATCCTTCAATGTGGAAACTCCTTCGCAAAGCCCGCGTTCACTGGCAAATCAAGCGAAAAAATTAAGTAAAAAACATCGGAAATTTTTCACGTGTGTTTTTTCTAGTATATACGAATATAACTAGTATATGCGAAATTGTGAAAAAATATCCATTGCACTTATGCGAACCCATTTAGTGATGGTGATAAGGAAAATTAAAATTTTAAATTGAATTATTATATGACAGTTTGAATATAATGTAGTAAAAATCGAGTCCCTCAACCAATAAAAACAATTAATGGACTAAAATTACAGAAAATGTAAAAGAAACAATGGAAATTTAATTGTTTTATTGTGTGTTGAAAAGTACAGAGTTTCACTTTTTATTTTTGATAATCATTCAACTTAAACTGCCTTTACTGAGAAATTATGCATTACTCTAGAAAACATTACCTGCAAAAGGAAAGTCACTTAAGTATCATAAAAATTTATAACTTTCAAAGGAATAGTAGGAAAAAGGAAATACTTTAGCCTTTGGCGTCTTCATAATCAGTATATGGAAAATTCTCAATGAAAGAAAATATCGATAAAAATCTGGCGGATTTCTATTCAACATCAAGGAGCAAAATTAAAAAGTTTAAATTAAAAAGATTTGACAAGTTACAAGTTCTCGATTACAATATATATATTGTGATATTTTCATCAACTTTTGCTAAATGAATACGTAGGAGTATTTTTGTATTATTTTTTCGGTGCTGGATGTAATATATAAAAAAATTGACAAAAGTCGCTAGCAGTTGTAAAAAATCTGTCTTATAAACGAGCTCAATTTTGCATGCAGGGCAAATTGTAAACTGAAGAGGAAAAAGAGCTTAATTTGGAATAGTTTTTCAGAAGCCTCTCAAAATTATGAGCCACAGTCGAAGTTTATTCTAGTTAGCATATTTAATATACAGGATCCAGGACTATGTGCATTTTAAAAATGGATTCCACCTTCTCGTCTACGAGCCAGTTCACCGTCAAATGAAGGTCACCGGAATAAAAAAATTGATAGGCTGAATGATATATAAACAGGTGCTTAAATATGGATGCTTAAATTCTCTCACTATTTATTTTCCATTACAGTTGTAATTGTCAAATATTAATTACTAGACACCTTCTAATACAGTAATAACTCTTAGAAATTAATTACTAGATGCTTTTTAGTACTGAAAAAATTAGACATTAATTGCTAGATGTTTTCCAATGCAGTAATAATTGTCAGGCATTAATTATTAGACACTTTCAAATACAGTAGTAAATATTAAATCTTAATTACTGTATGCTTTCCAAGGCTCTAGTTACTGTTAGACATTAATTACTAGTTGCTTTCCAACGCACTAGTAACTGTTAGACTTTAATTACTAGATACTCTCCAGTGCTGTAGTAAATGTTAGACATTGATTACTAAATCCTTTCCGACACACTTGTAACTATTAGACATTAATTACTAGATACTTTCCAACACAGTAGTAACTGGTAGACATTAGACATTAATTGATAGAGGAACATAAAATTCCTTACAGATTCAGGTTTATCTAAGTTTACGAGACACTAGACCTGCACTCCGATAGCTCTTCACTGTCCTCGTATCCCAGAAATGACACAAGATGAGTGTTAAGATGTCGTAGAACAACGCACATGAAACTTTTGTAGAGTCATAAACGACACCTGTCAGTCTCCTTCTCTGTGATGATGCTGAAGCGACTTTTCTGGTCATAGTTTAGGGCAGTGACCTATTTAAGGTTTGAGAGATGCATATAGAGCTTTGAATTTTATAAACAATCGACAGTGATTCTGTAGAGTAAAGGGGAAAAAAGCCTTTTTGTGTTGTAGGATGACAATGCACATCTCAATAAGCCATGTGGTAGTTAAATACTGGGATGTATATCCGTAGATTTAATTGCATGTTTGCGCCTCTCCCAGCTTGTGAAATTAGGTGGTAATTTTCTTTCACAAGTTATTTTAAAACTGCGAACGAAGCTAAGTTTATAACTAATGAAATCAATAGAAGTAAATTTTCAAGTTATGTTTAATAGTCATAGTTGCCCAGTAGTGATGCAACATAAACAGTAAACACAAAGGTCATCACGTCTGATTAATGGATCTATTGCGGTTGTTAAACCAGGATTATAATAATAATAATAATAATAATAATAGTAATAATTTACACCCTTATGATTCAAAAAAGAACTTGAGCACATAGGGCAAGAAAACAGGCAAAATAATGTCAATAGTTCCAGAGTTTACACGAGAAACTGACTGTTATGAAGTAAACGTAAATTATGATCCGTGCAACTTTGCCTTCACGTTGTAAAAGTCTTTAGAAAAGCCATCTTCATTACTACGCACTTAATTTTCCTTTGGTTTCAGATAACACCTATTCCCCGAAGAGGTACTGGTCTCATAACACTGATAGCACCGTTTGGATCGTAAACCTAAATTTCCAATGCCGCGTTATACTGAAATTGCACTGTAGTTAACAGCACCATTTCCTCTTCTTTCAATCGCACCAATAGCCGAATTTATAGCCCATGATGAGAGCCGAACGCACCGATTTAGCTGATGCCTTCAGTTTGATGACCGTGAGTGCTGTGCCCGGCAGCTGCTGTTCAAAGTCTGGTAAAGTAGAATATCAAGAGACTAGATAGTTCCCGTGGAAATTCCACGGTTTAGATATGACTAATTTGAAATTATTGTAAAGACAAATGTATTGAGAATTTATGACGAATTATTGTGTTTTTTAATGAATGCATACGAAACTTCTATTCTGTCTTTTATCTACCGATAACATGATCGTGTAGGAAAAGAAGGCTAATTATTAGAAAAATTGTGTATGTCATAGGAATCAGGCTCATATGATATCCACAATGCAATACTTATAATACATGTATACTTGTTCTGATTTTAGCTCAATAATTTTCCTGCAGTAATTGATTAGAAAAAATGGGACAGACACACAGATAGAGAGAGATGGAGAGCCACTGTCTATTATATACCTACATAAATAGATACTCTGACTCTGCAGCACAATTAAAAGCGTTGCAGCTATGTGTAAACATAAAGTAATTTTTGCGTGGCTCAGCGAATATGTGAAAACTGTTTCATAGGGTACCTTCTGAAGATACAGGGTCAGGTAAAATGATCTGACACATTTAACCTACAAATTTAACCTACAAATGTGTCAGATCATTTTTCCTGACCCTGTAGTTATTGAAGCATGCTTACAATTCATGGTGACTCGGCACCTCTATCATCATCTGCATAACATTTTCGGGAAACTTTCTTGCTAAACTGATTCGTTTTTGATTTTACTATTTGCATGCTTGAACTCATCTGGAGTTTTAAAATTCTTACACCGAGGAGTTTCTCACCGAGGTAGGCAATGGTCAACTTCGAGTGTACGTGTGTGTACTGTACATTTATTGGTCGCATGAGTACACTGAAAGAATACCTTGATATTGAGCCTACGGTGGTACGTGTACCCCGATGTACACGTACCAGCACCAGATGTACTGGTACATGTACCAGTAAAGGAGTGTGATAGAAGCCTAGAGACTTCTTCTGAAAAAAAATTATTCTCTCTAGCTTTAGGATGTTGTCTGTTCATTGCGATGGTTCAAATAATATCTTTATTGGCATTTCAAGATCAGGTATAGAGAAAATCCATTTCATTTGCTAAATTTTTTGCGTTAACTGAACAATAAATTACGTGATTGTTTTGGCTTCGAATTAAACGACAGTCCAAACATTTCAGGTTGACAATTTTAAGGAAATGTTTAGTGGTCATAGAGACAAGGATTGTTAACTGGCACATGAGCTATGCCGAGTGTCGCGCCTCAGTGACATTATGGAACATTCCAGAGCTCGGTCAGGATCTTGAAATACCTCAATGTGTTCATTCCTAGGAAATTGAACAATATTTTGTTTCTGAACTATATACGTAATGTACATTCAAAACAATGATATTTTGCAGCTACAAGAATACAACTTTGTTTCTGAACTATATACGTAATGTACATTAAAAACAATGCTTTTTTACAGCTGCAAGAATACAACTTTGTTTCTGAACTATACACGTGATGTAAATTCAAACCAATGACTTTTTGCAGCAACAGGAATAAAACTTTGTTCCTGAATTAAATACGTAATGTACATTCAAAGCGAAGATTTTTAGTCCCTGCAGAGTAGTGGTTGATAAAAATTCTGTGGTAGTACTGTTGCTGAAAAGAAATTTTTCTTAGTACATAGAAAAAACACTAGACCAAGATCTGTGCAAAATAAAACAGAAGTTTGCAATCCTAGAGAATTAGATAATATAAAATGAACTTTTAAGTTTACAAAATGCAGAGAAGAACATGGTCGAGAAATGTGATGTATCTTACTGAAGTTCTCCAAAATGATCACTGGTTATGACGAACACGTGAAAGAAACATATATTTATCCCTTTAGAAAGAGACATATTTCTTAACAAAACTTCAGTATCAAGAGGAAAATAAATCATACTTTAGAAGAAATCAAATTTTATCTCACTACATTGATAATCTTTGTGACTATAGTATAAAAGACTATAATAGTATCATAATATTAGTGTATAAAGACTATGATATCATTGTGACTATAAAATTATTGTGACTGTAATATTCTTATAGAACTATAAGAATTTAAACAGAGTAGGAAAATTGGGGAATAGTTTAGTGATGTGTTCCAAAGTTTTCATTACCCACAAGTATTTAGAAACCTCGTACATTCATAAACCCAATACCCGTCACAAAATTTATTCGTATGAAATGAATAAATATGCTTAAGCCTTTCTTTTTGTAGGGTTGGTCATTGAGATCTTAGTAGGAAGTACTAAAATTTTTCACGCCTCCTTCATTATTGATTTGCTTTGCAAAAACGATATTCCTAACCATACCACCAAAAAATTACGATAATTTTTATCATTTCTTTCATGAATCTAAATTTGTTATTGGCTGTATATACATAAACCACGAACAAAGTTTTTGAAATATCACGTTTAAATTCAAATTTTATGATAGCCGTAGTTAGAATGACGTAGCTCCTTTAATTGGATCATTTGCGATTTGGAGACACCATAGAGGCAATCAATAATCATGTTAGAGCTTACAGTGCAGTGTCTTGATAGCGTTTGAAAGACCTCTTTATGAGGCCACGGCCGTGACCGAGGTGACACAAACCATTCCAGTATTTTAAATTCTGGTAACCTTTATAATCTAACTCACTATATATATTCCACTATATAATAATACAACAATTTGTTGCTTCCTTGATTGGTTGCTTAGTCCGTTTATTTGTCACGCTCTTGCGGATTTAGATAAAAGAAAATTCAGTAGGATATACATGTATTGTAAGCATTGTATTGTGGATACCAAAGACATATCCTTCAATATGGAAACTCCTTCGCAAATCCTGCGTTTACTGGCAAATCAAACAAAAAATTAAGTAAAAAACACGTGGATTTTTTGCACAACGTTCGATAATTTTACCACGGCCCACTGAGGGGATTTGATAATTCTCCCCCTTCACAGCAGCTCAGCTTTCGGGTAGCCTCTCGTCCATGGAAAGTCCCCCAATCCCGAGAGAAATACATCACAGTAAATAAAATGGAGGTAATTAAATGTTTCTTGTGAGGTCTGGTACCATTTGAGCCGCGGACCGACACCGGTCCGTGGCCTGGAGGTTGGGGACCACTGATCTAAGCCATTTGGGCTTGTCAGATTGGTAGTCCTGTGGAATAAAGCTTTTGCTTTGCATGTCTGGCCATGACACTACCTTGTGCTTTCGCTCAGTCATGTTCTGCAGCAAATATTCAGGACACCATTCGTGGACTAGCTATACTTTGGATAAAAAATATCGCGAATGTATAAACAAAGGTTGAGGTTAGTGAAACAGTCAGAAAATTATGGACGTTGTATTGAAAATTTACATTAAATAGAACAATTTTCGGAATTCTCTGAACTTATTTGTAAAATGTTTGTCCGTTTAGAACTCATGGTCTAGATTTCTCTGGATCGTCTTGGTAAATGTGTGTTGACAACAAAGCATGGAATTTTTCCCATTAGTCTCCGAGTCCCCAGCATGTCAAGAAACTTGCATGCATCTACGTTACATATTTTGATTAAAAAATTTGTTCGTGATTGAGCACACGCATAAACGGCATTCGTTAGCGCTATCAAAAATTATACGAAAAGTTGGCACTTTGAAGAAAATGGTTATCATTTTTTCCTTTCCTAGAAGTTACAAACAACCAAAGGATATGGGTTCTTAATAATTTTAATACTCATCCTTAAATTGCACGCTTTTATTTCGCCAATAACTCTGATCTGTGTCGAAATACCCATCCTTAAATTGTACGCTTTCGTTTTGTCAATAACTCTGTTTTTTTTTGTGGAAAACCCATCCTTAAATTGCATGCTTTCATTTCGCCAATAACTTTTTTCTAAGTCGAAATACCCATCCTCAAATTGCACGCTTTTATTTTGCCAATAACTTTGATCTGCGTGGAAATACCCATCCTTAAATTGCACGCTTTTATTTTACCAATAATTTTGATCTGTGTGGAAATACCCATCCTTAAATTGCACGCTTTTATTTTTGCCAATAACTTTGATCTGCGTGGAAATACCCATCCTTAAATTGCACGCTTTCATCTTGCCAATAACTTTTCTGCGTCGAAATAAACTGCTTTTTCGTATCGATTGCAGATTGTCGCAGGACATCCATGATTGTCCACGTGGATGACACTTTTAATCACTACTAGGACGGTCTAACGCTGCAATTGAGGCGAGTTACAGCGGTTCATTTATTACTTGCCGCTGGGGGGTTGTTGGAAAGCTCAATTTCGACGCCAGGGAGTTTGGTGATTTGTTCTCAATTTACGATTTTCGTTGAGAAACATTGCAAAATGCTGTGGTAGATAGCAATAAATTTTTGATTTAGATTATGATTCTTGCATGGAAATTACTATTCGTTTCGATATATACACCGGAATAACGTGTAAAAATCTTTAAACTAAACGAAGGCTTCTACTGTAAAAAAGTTTTATTGCAACTACATTGTTATATTCCATGGGTCTTTCCTGCAATAAACGTAAACTGTCTTTGATTTTTGCTAGCGAATCTAAATGCTTTGTTGGTAAAAAAATAGGGTGACGTAAACTGAAAAACGTTGCATTTCAAAGTGTGTTATACGGAAATCTCAGATCTAATATATTTCTTAATGTACTTACAATCATGAATTTGTGCAGATAAATGACAATGATTTTTTATATAATTTTTGAAAAAAACATAAGGCCCTTATGATATTTTTTCACTAAAATTTGAAATTGCACGAAGCTGCATGAAATTCCGTTTATATGGAAATATTCGAGCGTGAATCACGAAAAACACCAGTTTTTGAACAACTGTCTTTGATTTTTTGCTAACGAATTTGAAACTTTTGTTGGCAAAAAGTAATGTCACGTAAACTGAAAAATGTTGCGTTTCAAACTGTGTTACACGTAAATCTCTGATCTAATGTGTTTTCTAATGCAACTTTTGACAACTTTTGACAACTGACAACTTTTGGTGCAAATAAATGACAATGATTTTTTATGCACTTTTTGGAAAAAACGTAAGGCTTATATCCTGATGATATTTTTCACTAAAATTCGAAATTTCTCTAAATTCGATGAAACTCTGGCCATATGTAAATATTTGTACGTAGATCACAAAAAACACATCAGTTTTTGCACAAATCTCTGAGTCTTTGCTAGCGTTAATGAACGTGAACTTAAACATAAAAAATATCGTAAACGTGAACGTATTCTCTGATGAATTTAGAAGTAATTACAAGTACTAAAGATACCACGAAATGTAATGCCATGAACTTGAAGTTTTCCAAGAAATGTGTCGTGTTGCGTCCACTTTCAGCATTCTCATTTGTTCGGGGCAAAATTCTGAAATTAAAGTCGAAAGTTTTCTTAAATAGTCGGAATTACTTGCAAACTTCGGGAGACAAGGAACATGGACAAACTTTGGGGTTCAAAAGTTAGCATAAAATATAGATGAAGCGAATATAGAGTGTATGAGGCATAGACGAGGTAATGCAGGCAATTGAGGCGCTCCGTGCCACAAGGGCGAAGACACCACCAGCAAAAAATCCGTATCGTTTGGTAGCGAAATTTCACCGCTGAGCTTGATTTGGTAGTTAACTTACAAAATAAAACAAAAGACGCATTGATGTGTACATCATTAATTAAATTATGGCTATTCCCCTTTTGCAAACTTCGTATGGTGGTTACTCAAACTTGTTTTTGACGTCTTTGCCATTATGGCACGCACTGCCTCAATTAACGAGGGATTTTATTCACATTTAGTAGGCTGCTACAGACAAAAAATATAAAATATACTCTCGTAGTTCTGGCTCATTTAGATTCTTAGAAGTTTCAGCAGAATGTTTCACAAAAGAAATGTATCATTAGTTACTGATTATTTTCTGTTAGATTTAAAGTAATACAACCGTTCATTGACAATTAGAAAATTCATTTTTTCTTAAATAGCGATGATTCGAATCTACTGAGGCACCTTAGAATAAGCGATTTCTGTAGAGAATGAACTTTTTTTCAATATGTTTTCATCGTAACAAACAATTCATGCGAATGATGTGTGCACTTACCTACTTCCAAAAATTCAAAAATAATTAAAACGAGACCTTTATTTTATCAATAGTTTCAAATTCATCAAATTTTTTACTTCTTAATAAATTTGGAAGAGTGCATACAGCGTAAAAACTGAAAATATCCTGGATTCGATAAGTTATTACAGGTAAATCAAATGGCAAATTCTTTACTTCTCTAATTTCACGGATGTTAACACAAACAAGTATTTGGAAAGCTATTTAAATGTGTTTATTAATGACATAGTCGTGGTGCACTTATCGTAAATCTTTAGTACATTTGCCTTTATAATAATTTTAAATTAGTCAACTTTAAACCGTGGAATTTCCAGGGGAACTCTAGTTTCCGACAATCACGACTTTTTCTCTTAAGTAAGAAACAACTGAACTAAGTATGAGTATCATAAATTACGGGGTGCTGCTTATTAAGTGTTACAGCGTACGTATATGAGTTTCATTGTTTAGTGAGGGAAATCTGAAAGTAATTTACAGAGCATGAACAATCAAAATACTGTTAATTCCACAAAAGAAATTTTAAATTACTCTACAATGTATGAACGATTAAAACACTATTAATTCCACAAGAGAAAGCGTCAATTACTCTACTATGCATGAACGATTAAAATACTATTAAACCCACTAAAGAAATCTTAAATTACTTCACAATACATGAACCATGAAAATAATGTTCATCTCACTAGAGATCTAGATAGAAGTTCCAATAATTTTAGGACATAGTCAATGTTTGGTATATTATAGGTACAGGTATTAGTTGATAATTGAAGACTGATTAAAAAAAGTTTTGGAGAATGTCATTTTATTCTCTAAATCACACACAGAAAATGATGTTCTGCTTGTGCAGAGCGTGTCATCTTTTGTCCAGCCCTCAAGGCTTTATAAAAGCTCATGTAATTTCAAATTCATTGAATTTAGGCACTTAACTTTTGAAGCAATTTAAACTTTTTCGTTGGAGTCCCAGCGAAGAAAATTTGCTATGCATTTCTGCCACCTTTTCTATCGCGTAAAGAGTCTTAGCAATTGCAACAGAACTGAAACTGCCCAACAAACACTTGAAAAACTACTTTCTCTTCTTGTTGAAGTTTTTTTTTCTTCAATGAATACACCCTGTTTAATATACACGATTTTTTACCCGCTTACGAGTAGTAGTTTACAAACTTGCAATTTCGATCCATTCAATTTTTAGGTACAAATGTAATTTATTCTAAAGAGAATCATGAGGTTAATAACATACAAATTCTGAAGTCTGTGAACTAATGTTCAGCTGCCGGTGTGTGGTGCTGATGGTTAACGAAAAAATAAATAAGTATAAAAAGTTAATAATTATGTTATATGGAAAGTTATAAATGTTATTATATTAACTGTTATATGTTATTATATACTAACATTATTATATTATTAACTGTAATGGAATAACGGATGAAGCGCGATCTTCATCTCTCGTGAACATAATATCGAAAAAATTTTGGTCTTTTTGGGCAATTTTTCGGCCAACATAAAAATGGCAAAAAGTCATTTTCTACGCTGAAAGTCATAGTTTTTTAATTAATAATTTTTACTTAAAAAAATGATTTCTCATCCAAGACAGTTGTTTAAGAAGGTTTACTGAACAGCTTCCTTGACATAGAGTACCATCGAATAACCTACAACATCATCAATTCTTTAGCATGAAGTTTTTTATAATAAAATCAGGAGGAACAGGATCTGCATAATCTTATCGAGCGGAATCTCGCTAGTAAGCCTGAGGACACTTAGTTTGCATATAACCATCTCATTAAAACGGTGGCCTCGCCTAATTTATTCACAAGTTAACTGCACGTCATCATATCTACTGCAAATTCTTTAAAAAAATCCCTAGGCGTGCATTACACAAACAATTTACCTCTCGACGACAGCTCGCTCCGTTTTCTTTTCCCTGACTAAAAGGAGCGGGAGATTTCCACGGCTTATTCGGCCGAGTGGCTTCAGTGGCGTCTTTTTGGCCTGAGTTCAGTGCTTGCCAGTTGCCATTCAGTGAAATGAAGAGCAAGTTTCCGGGCCTGCGGAAATTTAGTTGGGTTTGAAACTGAGTTTTTAGCGCGGTCGGCCGAGACGCATCAGCCAATTTATTCGAGCCATGAATAGGGATAAAAAGTTAAATATTTTAGCGGTTTGTATTCGTTGAGGATTTCTCCATGAATCTAGTGATGGTCTTTTGTGAATTGTTTCTGAAAATTGGCTGCAGGGCATGTTTATGAACCACTATGATTACTTTAAAATCTTTCCATATGTTGATAAATTACTTTGCATCAAAGTGTAATATTTGCTCTCTTTTTAATTGCTTCAAATGGGATTTAATTGCACTCCATTTCTGATAATTACAACGAAAACAATTTATGCGTTAAATGCCCTAACTTTTGGAAACTGTTTCTGGATTTTTTCGTATTTTTTAAAAGGAAACGTGATTGTAGCCCTGCGGTGTCACAATTGTACCACTCTCACTAAACATTCATAACAAAGTATCAGATATTTGTTTCGATAAAATAAATTTCAGTCCTATGTATGAGCTATTGGGTGGCATATATAATGAATTTTAAAATACATAATATACATAATATATGTGGTATAAAATATATATTTATATAAATTATACAATATAATATACAATGCATAATAAACTCGTGTAGTATATAAATATATATACTGTGCAAGTTAAAAGTGCTATTTTAATAACAGGTAGATATTTTTTGGCGGGTATGCTATTTTTTGGCAGGTATGCTATTTTTTTTGGCAGGTATGCTATTTTTTGGCAGGTATGCTATTTTTTTGGCAGGTATGCTATTTTTTTTGGCAGGTATGCTATTTTTTTTTGGCAGGTATGCTATTTTTTGGCGGATCTGGTAAGCAATACCGAAGAAGGACGACGGTGGTGACTTTGAGTTCACAAAAGAGTGAACTGGAAGCTGTTTTTTTGGTTCGTCTTTGTCCTGCTGCTACAATGACTTCAAAGGCGAGTTCTTGGAATACAAGAAGCAAGACAGTCTCACAAGGCAGAAAAAGAAAACATTCGACTTTCAAAACAAGTGAAGACACATAGATCTTTTCTTACAGCTCTCTGTTCATGTTTCTTCATGAAATATCATTTTAAACTACAGGGCGCAGCAACGTAACTTTCTGTTTTTAAAGCACTTTGCTCTGAATAAGGTATATTGAGAGATAACTTCCTTTTTAAAAAGCGCTTTGCTTCGAAAAAATGAAGTTATGTAGCCGCATTCTGTATTCATTCTTAGTTTAGGATGTCATCCACTGTTAAAAAAGCTCAATTTTTTCAGTAATAACCCAAGATGAAGCTTTGCCTTCAAAACAAGTGAACACACACAGACTTCTCTCAAAAATTTGTGTTCATATATCTTGCATAATATATAATTCAAAACTATTTATTATTAGTTTACGATATCATTTGCTGTTAAGAAAAACTCAATTTATTTTCAGTAATTACCCAAGTTGAAGCTTTACACTACGGACACAGTGGTATTCAAGACTGTAGAATCAAGGCTTGAGTTTAATATTACTGACATTTTTTAACATCAAAATGGGTCCCAGAGTAAGTAATGTGTTACCCATTTTTACAAATTACCAAGCAAAAATCAGTCAATGTTTGTAATAATGTTTGTTTCGGTATAAGTTTATTTAGGTATGAGTTTATCAAAGTATGAGTCCATCAAGGACCAAGTCTACTTAGGTAGGTGTTTATTAAGATACGAGTATTTTGAAGCATAAGTTTGTTCAGATATAAGTTTATTAATATAAGCACCATATAATAAACCGCCAGGTAACTCTTTAAATAAATAAATTTATGTATTTTTGTGCATAATTTATCCTATGTTATTACATTGGGAATCTCCCTGAAATACTGGTAATTAAATCCGTACACTTTACGGTACATGGATTTTTAACTGCTGCAGTTAAATTCGTAGACTTTCAGATTTGATTTGAGACTCTATTGCTTCAAATTTTTCCATCAAATAGGCGATATTTAAAACCCGTAATTTTTAACGGGCATACACACTAGTTTAGGTATAAAGAACTCGAATAAGTACACTATGGAGATACGAATTCTTGTGGATGTGGCAGGTTAGGTTAGGTTGTAATAAATGAACGTAATCTGCAGCAAATGTTAGACAGAAACGACAACAAAAAATGGTGTAAAAACTATAGTAAATGCAAACAATAGTAAAGTGCAACCAAGGCTTCATAGAAAAAACAGCAAATAAATGTTTCATAACTTTTTAAATGTAAATAACCGTAATACATAGCAGAGTCATGATAAAACTGGCGTTAACTGAATATTTTAAACCATAATAAATGTAGATAACCGTAATATGTAGCAGAGTCAAGATAAAAACAGCATGAACTGAATGTTTTAAACCTCAATAGATGTAGATAACCGTAATACTCAGCAGAAATTTGGGAGAAACAGCCCCAACTGAATGCTTTGAAGCATAATTAATGTAGAATGCCGTAATTTATAACAGAGCCATGCTAAGAACATCAACTGACTGTTTGAACCATAATAAATGCAGATAACCGTAATGCAAAGCAGAATTTAAAAAGAAACAACACTAACTGTATGTTTTAGAACGTTATAAATATAGATAACCGCGATACACAGCAGAGTCATGATAAAAATATCAACTGAATGTTTTGAACCATAATAAATGTAGATAACGGTAAGGCATAGCAGAATTTATGGAAAAACAGCACCAACAGAATTCATCAGAGCAGCAAACAAGTATTCCTATTTTCTGCTCAGTGGCGCTATGAGAAAGAGGACAAGGTAAGTTATGGCAAAAATGTGGGTTACAATTTATCACAGGGACTCGCGTCCCGGAGCCGGAAGCTAATGTTCTGCTTTGTAATTTGTCATAGAAACTCGTTGCACCAGAAGGCTTTTTTTAGCGAAGACTTAACATTCACTGCTTCAAAATTTACGGCCGTTGATTACGGATAAAAACGGCGAAACATTTTTCCGTCTGAGCAAACCGGTATGAAAAACCGTTAAACGGTATGAATGACCTGAGACGGGTTAATTCAGCACAACTGAATTAAAATTCGTAGTTGAAGACTCTGCAAGACGTTCAGGCTCATAATAATTGAGCGTTGAAAGTTTTTTATATATTTTTACACGCTTAACCCGTTTGTGGTCATAATATATGTACACAGTGTATTTTTACAGAACACCAGAAAAAATGTTTTTCACCCCAAACAACAAAAAAACAGTTAAGAAATAAGGATCATAAGAAATTCTGACAAGTTTGTGATGTACTAAATGTGTCATTCTTCCTCTTACAAGAATGACGAGGATATAACCAAGCGGAAGAAGCAAAAAAAAAAAATCACGTAAATTGACATGGAAAACCAACACCGGGTCAACCCATGTGTCGTGTTCGGGTCTGTGGGACTCGTTTTCATTTTTCTGTCTATACTGCTTGTAATTACGATGAAATAAACATCTGTCGTGTATTTTAACATAAAAGTGTTTGATTGTGAGGCATTGAAAGCCACAGAACACAACAGGCCCACCAGACCCACAAGCACAGGCTGAGTATCAACAATATGAATACCATGCGAGGGTTGAAGAAAATGTTAATAAATCTGAAGAAAGTTATTTAAATTTTAAAGCTGATAACAGCGAGTTTGCAGCGTAACGGTGATTCATAGCATGGCCATAATATGTAAGATATGTAGGAGCTAAGGGTGGCTATTTGAAAGAAATAGTCTTCAAAACTAGAAATTTTACTCTGAATGATAGATTTTATCACATTATAACGGTATATTTTGCCCTACGACTACAATTTTTGAAGTTATATTTGTTTTATTTCGGATTTCGTTGAATTGGGATACCATGAAACTTACAAAGATACTCGTAATTAATGATATTCCGTTATTATTATATGCATATTATTGAATATTTGTTGAACTACTGGGGTTACCTACGTGCCGCACATCTAATTTAAACGTGGTAAAAATTAAATTTGTAGCAAATTAAAAATTGAAGTTTATTTGTAGTAAATTAGAGTTTAAATAGTAAAATCTAAAATAAAATTGTAAATACTTTTTATACATTACATAATTATATCGGTCTGTAAAATGAGTCCATAACATGAAGTATTCGCTTTAAATTTATTTCAAACAACAGTCCTGCTTGTGTCCAGTTTCTTTTTAAATGTTTGAAAGAATGTTTGAAGTATTTATACTTTCAAATTAAAATATCATGTTTCTGAAATACTTCTGTAATTCCATGAACGAGAGTGGAAGCTTTGTTTGAACCAATGCGTTCGTAGCAAAATTACACTTTTAATGTGGTTTAAATTTTCGAGTTTGTATTATATGAATAATATAATTTGTCTGTAATTCTATATTATAATATGAACGACATTCAGTTTTGATGCAAGTCATTGTGTCAAATTTCAGAGAAAATCTAATGCACTAAAGTGGATTTTTTAAAGCGAATGAAAAAAATGTCAACTACAGAAAATGAGGGCAAAAAACCTGAGAGAACTGATCAAAGCGCTAAATTTTCGAACTCGTTCAAAAGCCTACAATGATACCTAGAGCTTCACTATTCTTCTCGCTTGGAAGAACTGTGAAGAAAATTTCCTAGAACTCTTCATTCAGAAAATTATTTGAAACCATCAAGAAGGACCTAAATGTTTGAATAGGAGTAATTGATGGCCGCATCTTTGCCGTGTAAAATAGCAGCTTCGAATCCCCCTAAATTTCCACAGCTCCTGAGGCCTGTACTTCATTTCGCTGAATAGCGAGCGGCGAATTCTAGCGAGTAGCCCGCCGACGGCAGCCACTCGGGCGAATAAGCTTTGAAATCTCGTGCTCTCATTTCTCTTTCATTTCTTCACTGAATACGAACCAAGCCCTCGTTGAGCAATGAATTCTTTTCCTAATTCCAGAGAGACGAATTTCCCAGAAAGTGCAGCAAAAATTGTAGTATCTCGGTCCGTAGAGACTAACAAAAGATCGTAAAACATAATTATTACTGCTATCAAGTGAGAGGCTTCGCTTCTTTTGTTCATTGATGAGCTCTAGCTCAAAGGAACAGAGACAAATCTCACTTTGACTAATCAAATACAAAATTGAATCATTGAACTTTCAATAGCCTTACTCAGCGGTTCTTTACTCATTTTAACAACAATAAAACAAATTCAATAACGTTCATAGAAGATATTTTAATTTGTTATTACATTTTCGTCCATTTATGTTGAGCTTCGAATATGAAGACCCACCTTTATCAACTAGGAATAACATTGATGCAAAAATTATTAACAGTAATTTGTTGACATTGTATGCCTAGGAGAATGAATGTCCCTGCAAAAATTTCTGTCGGGGAAAAGATTTCCGTTTGAATATAAGGGAATAATTTCATCAACGTTGAAGACAGAGGCTGCATGCATATAGAAAGTGTAGCAAAATGACAGACACTTCAGCAAGTTTGATATTGATATTTCAGTGATATAAAGTCATCTAGACCACAATTATGCATGCTGCTCACATCGTATTTAGTCATTTTTCTCGTTCTGTTTCAAGAAATTAACCGTCTATTATAATAGACGGTTAAAGAAATTTTTAATTTCTGATAATTATCAGAAATTAAAAAAATTCGTATAAGAGTGCTAAAAAAGAACTGTTCTCTCTGTGCTCTCAGTTACAAGAACTCAGTGTTGTATTCCTTTGAAAATCCGAGAATTCGACGCATGTGTCATATTACTTTGTGTTTTGTAATTCATTTGAACTTTCAACAAAGCCCAGTAAAATGTTTCTAAAGTATATTAGAGTATGAACATTAAATCCGAGCTCCACGAACGTGACAGCTTTATACTTTGTCTCTGTGTTGATGACTTTTTAATTGCTGTTGTAATTGTCCGATGGTCATCGTTGATGAAGCAGCACCAACTTGTAACCAGGTCCGGATCAAAGCCTTTGAAGTTTCCTGGAGTTAATTAGAAGGCTAATGATTTCTGTTAATGTTCATGACCTTTGATTACGAAGACTCGTTTCTACCGAGTATGAACAATATTGTATCGAAAATAATGAACAGAACTTGATTAAATGAGTTGCCTCATGAACATGAAATTCTATGTTAATTTTTTCTGCTAATGAAAAGACTCGTCTTGATACTAGGGGAATAGTTTTGCCTATGGAGAGGTAGAGACTGAATACATGTATAAAAAGATGGACACACTTCATCTCTCTAGCTTTATTAAAAGACAAGTAACTTACAGAACTAAATATGCCATTTTATTTTCGAAATGTACATGCAGAACAATATTGCTTTATTTTTCATTTTGTAAGCACATTAACGTTTTGTAATTTATTTCATTTTTAATAATTTACTACCCCTGTACATGTAACTAGATATAAATAAATCAACGTAAAGATCCTTGTCCTGATGTTGGACAAAAACATTCAAAATTTATATTCTCTTGAATTTATGACCTCAAAACAAATTATAAGTATAACTCTTTTATTTATTTCATCTTCATCACATACAAATAGTTTCACAAAACGACATCTGCATTCGATCATGGCGATCACATACCTAACGTCTAGAATGCTAGGTTTCCAGGAATTTTTGGCTTAAATTTCTCTCTCAGATTTCTTGCAAGACGCAATGTTGTTTCTCAAGTTTTGCATCTCGTCTTGTAGACGAGGAATGCAGACTGTGTGCTTGAAATTTGTTAAAAGTTAGTCAAGTTCTCTCTGAATGTCCAGACAGAATTTACAGAATCTTGTCCACGACACGTAAAACTTGTCCGAGTATGATATCAGCATAGTTCAGTCTGTTACTAATTCTAAACTAAGTTTGGAGGCTGGTAAAATTTCTTCTATTCCAGTATTCCACTGTATAAGAATGCTCAGTTTGTTGCTTGCTTGGTCTGTCTCTCTGTGACGCTCTTAGGATTTAGATAAAAGAAAATTCGGTAGAGTATACTAGTATTGAAAACAAGGGAGTTATCACGTGTGGGTCTACTACTAATATTATAATTTGTATCTCATGCCCCAAGACGCTACGGTTCAACAAGTTCTAAGCAATAGAGGGTTTATAAGTAAGTAATATTTTTTTATTTGGTACCTAACAACACCTTTAAAAAACAGAGCATGTTGCTCTAAAGAGAGGTGCCATAGTTTTAAGGAAGTAACACACCATTAAATGACGGCATGGGACTTGAGTAGCAACCCAAGAACCCAAGAATGGACCAAACGGTTCGGTCTTGCTTCCATATTCTATTGTAAAAGAGTGTCACTGTTCTAAAAATCTAGTTGGACTTGCCACGCTACGAGAGAAGTGAATGTTCTGGCCAGTAAGATGAAATGCCCAAATTACACTGAGAATGTTATTTTTTTATATCCCTTATAGATCTTTATTACAACAAGGCAGTGTCCTGCTACCATAATATACTGAGCGTTTGGACGATTAAAGAGCTTCGTCCACTTAGAAAACACGATGCAAGTGGAGTACAGAGCCCTATACCACTCACTCAGAGTATGCAGCATAATTGGATATCGCTTTATTCGAGGAGCTGTTCATAGCCTAGCAAGGCGAGCTTGCTAGTTGATTGCTGCCTGTGACATTAGTGCGAGTTATTGCTATCGTCTCTGCAGTACTGAAGACTGGGGTCTGCAGTCTTTATAGCAGTCACCTGCAGCGAAGGCTGGTGATGAGAAGTGGAGTCACAGAAAAGCTTATATCCGCTTACGATCGATCGTAATATTAAGTGCGACAACATAGCGACCGGTTTTCATAACTTTTTGAAAGGCAAAAAAGGAAGTTATGTTGCCGCACCCTCTACATTGACGGTTTCACCAATACGATGTAATCTGCCATTCGATAAATTCGATCACGGTCGGATCGGTGATTGCGCACAATTTTATGGTTTTTTAGCAAATTCATTTACGATTTTGAAAGTCTGCTATATGTTCAAACTACATTAAAAGTATAGTACTCAGACCTTTATTATTCGAATGAAAAAATCGTCATTGGAAATGTAAATTTTTGAATTTTCAACAGTATTAGAGTTACAGGCGTTCATACTTAATTTTATTGATGTCCATTAAGTAGTGCAATATGAGATGCATTTATAGAATTTAACTGCTAAATAAACGTGAATATTTGAATAAATAATATATTAAGATATTCTCACCGTAGAAAAATTAGCTAGTCTTTCTAAAACAATAAATTTATTGGTGTGGAAAAAGAGGTGTATGAGTTCCACGGCATCCTACAATGTGGAAACGCAAGACATGTTCTCTCATACTACAGGGTGCGGCAACATAACTTCCTTTTTTCAAAGCAAAACGCATTTAAAAAAGGAAATTATGTTGCTGCACCCTGTACATGGATGAATAAACCTTGGAGGCAGAATGACGGAGTTGAACCCTGCACTCACGTTAATTGCCAGCATACTCAGCATTCAAACGTCTTTACCCACTCGATCATCAGAAAAATACAACTTCGATTACCAATGCCAAGTAGGATAAAAAAGTACCCTGTTTCGTTCCACACAGTCTCTTCAACAACTACATTCCGAGTAAAATGAATGTACAAGTGCAGCAACATAACTTCCATTTTTTTGAAAGGGACTTCCTTTGTAAAAAGGAAATTACATTGTCACACCCTGTATGTTGACTCTTATTCAAAGACTTGGAATTTTCATTATTTCAAGTATAAAGCATTTGTTGAGGGGACAAATAAAAAAGCTTTCTGGTCAAATATATTTTAATATTCAGAGATATGTAGATCTTGACATCTGTACCAAATACGTTACATTTACACTCAACTCTTTTCATGAGCAACGATATTTTTTCACAGATATAAGGAACGCTGATCTTCCTAAACACTGCTAACATTTTCTATTTCAAGGAGTCGTTTTTGGAGACGAAATTTGAAAAATTACACTCATATGAATGGAAATGCATGCGTGGTAGACAAGGGAAAATGAAAACATTATGATTATTATTACATTGGGTAAAATGAAAATAAGTTTAGTATCATGTCTACACAATCGCTGCTATATCACGAGACTCTTTTCATCGCCATTTTCATTCATTGGTAATTGTATTTCAAATTAGATAATTAATTTCGAAAATAAATTTGGTTTGTTTGCATCCTTTTGAAATCAATGAAAAGCAATTTGAAAAGAAAAAATTGCGTTAAACGGAAACATTTGTCAACGTACAGAATAGAATATAATAGAATATTGTAACAGGTACGAGCCGTTTGATGTATTCTTTTGCTGCTACCCAAGTCTCATGCCGTCTTGAAGTATCTGTGCTTAGATGAGTGTCATCCGAACACGAGTATAAGCGCATAAACCTTCGAATTTGAGATAGTATGCGCATGTGCGCAATTGTCAACCCGCTATTCAGCATTCACAATACTCCAATACACGCATGAGTGCGTAAATTTGCACTAAAAGATGCATGCTCAGACAGTACTTACTTAGATACATCAAAAAACCTAAAAATTTGTTTGACTATGAGCGTCAGAAATACATACTAATTAGAAATTTTTCTGGAACATTGCTTTCAGTAGTCAAAGATGCTCATTTTGCTAGAACAATTGCAGTGTCATTAATATTTTCAGCATAACGCACAATTGTGGAGTACTTCTGCGGGATTCAAAAATAATTTCAAAATTCTGACTCTGGATTTCCATTTGAAATTAATTTCGTTCACAAGGAAAACTCGCCCTTTTTCGCTGCAAAGTATCCATGTGAACAACACATAATCATCAGCTTTGCTCTGATACTTCATTTATATATGAAAGAAATATTCACTACACACATATATACAGAGAACTAACAATTCAGAAATATCTTCAATGAAGTAGTTGAATTTTTTTGTAGTACAGAGTGCAGCAACATAACTTCCTTTTTTCATGCCTTTTTGAAAGGCTGAAAAGGAATTTATGTTGCCGCCTCCAGTATCAGCTTGAAAGCAACTGCGTGACTTCAAATCAATGACTAGAACAGGCACACTTCGCTGCAGAGATTCACTTGAGTCAAGTCGTGAATCCAAGTCCATCAGAATCTCACAGTCTAAATGTTCTTCCAATAAATCTCAGTCCATAAATAAATGCATAAATAAATAAATTCCAATCTATTAATAAATAAATGAAGAAATCCCAGTCCATCAGTAAATAAATGAATAAAACCCAGTCCATTAAAATCTCACCAGAGCAAATTTTCTTCCAATAAATCTAGGAATTTTCAACAATGAAATATACAACCCTCATTTGATACGATTTGATTGACAGATACAAACCCTGGAAATCATTGAACAAACAGTTGAAACCTACTTTTACAAACTTTATTTACACATACAATTTCACTATCTTAGCAACCAGCTAATTTTTCATTGCTGCTTGATTCACTCTGTGAACATTTTTATGCATTATTTTAATTACTCAACAAGAAGTTATTTTATAAAGCCTTAATATTGAAAGGCAATGTTTCTGCCTTAAACTGAGGACAAATGCAAAATCCTTCTAACTTCTTCAATGCTTTGTTAGCTTTTAAAAATAACTCCTGTGATATTTTTTTTAAACCCATTACGAGGGCATCATGGTTCACTTAATAAATAAATTTATGAGTGTTTGCCAGCTGGCCAATTTCGAATGGGGAATTCATTGCACCATTAAATTAAAAAATAAAATCATACCTCATCAGGAATGTAATACGTTTAATATTTTTTTTATATATTGCCCGGTTGAATGGAGTAAATACAAAGGTGCAAAGGTGGAGATTATTAATGTTACTAGATAGTACCCGTGGAAATTCCACGGTTTACCTCCATTCTGTATCTTATTAACCGATAACAGTGTCGTGGATATTTCGCTACTTAAATGCAATAAAATTAAGGATCTATAAAATAAAATACATATTTCATTTTTTACATGTGAATTAATTAAATATACATTTTTAATAGGATAACGGAAACAAAAATCAGATTTGTTTACTTTAGATTCTACTTTCAGTTAAATAATTTTTCTTCGGTCATAGATTGGAAGAGATGGGACGAACACAGATGAAGAGAAATTCAGAGATAGAGACACACTGCGTATTAAACAGGATGAAGTAACATAACTTCCTTTTTTCAAAGCAAAGCGCTTTGAAAAAAGCAAGTTATATTGCCGCACCATGAATAAATAGATGAGACATGACAGCAAAATTTTGGTCTTATGAAACTGGTTCCCTGAGCTGTTAAGCTTCGGAAGTGAAACATTCAACATAAAAACTGATAACAAATATTAAGTGACTAATAAATATTTGAAAATTTTAGTACATAATAAGTTTAAACACTTCAGTGAGGTTAACAAATTAGGAAAAAGTTAAAAAGGTACTTAAACACAGTATAAGTGTCAAAAGATTATTTCGTACTCATTACTGTTGTCTGTAGAATACAACGGCGGGGCGTTAGAGGTTTTGAATATTATCGAAGACGGAATAAGTTTATACCGACACAAATTCAGTTATTTTACTTGATCAAGGTGCGCTACTTTTGCCACCAGTAATGAGTCATCTTTCCTCTTTTCGTCTCATAAATTGGAAGTCAGCGTTGTAATAAAGGTTGCTGAGGCGCAAGACTGGGTTGTTATTATTGTGATGAAACATGTTTGCGGGTGTGCAGTGTAAGTATTCATTTGCAGTTATTCAGGTATAGAATGTCGCCACTCAGTTGCAGGTGTTCAGGCATAGGCTATTGCTATTCAGTTGCAGGTATTCAGGCATAGGATATCGCCATTCAGTTGCAGGTATTCAGGCATAGGGTATCGCCGTTCAGTTGCAGCTATTCAGGCATAGGTTATCGCCATTCAGTTGCAGGTATTCAGGCATAGGATATCGCCATTCAGTTACAGGTATTCAGGCATAGGGTATTGCCACTCATCCTCTACCATAGAATAATAATTAGACTTGTTTTTAAGACTAATACCAGTTGGATACAAGTTGTCAATATTGAATCCAATAAAATTCTCGAAAGGGAAAATGCCTCATGTATGTCTCCCAGTGAAACATAATATCCACTGGAAATTTTTCTTATGCAACTTTCATAAAGATACACTATTGTTTCACATACTAAATAGGTACATCAAATTTAACAAGATTCGATATGTATGTAAAGCAAGGTCACCGAGGACTCATCTACAAAATTAATGGATTTTAACTATGAAATTATAATATTCTTACACAACTCGTTGCATCAGCTTACATACTTACAGTGTCGATGTTTCTCCCAAAAATATATAAAATGCGAAGAAATTCTGGAAATATGTAAATACCAGTACAGAAAAGCAGTTTGAAGCATCATTGAGGAGTATAAAACTGACTATTCTCATCTATACCTAATGATAGGTATTATATAATATGAAAAAATATGCAATATAAAATAATATAAGTTAATATGATAATTTATATATAGTTGAATATAATTAATGTCATTTCATATTGTATAACGTGTAATATGAAATCATAGGGCCAGAGGTAGAGCGAGAAGCCTTGATATTGAAATAATAGACCCCAGAGGTAGAGCGAGAAGCCTTGCTTATGAACTAATAGACCCCAGAGGTAGAGCGAGAAGCGTTGATATTGAAATAATAGACCCCAGAGGTAGAGCGAGAAGCCTTGCTTATGAACTAATAGACCCCAGAGGTAGAGCGAGAAGCGTTGCTTATGAAATAATAGACCCCAGAGGTAGAGCGATAAGCCTTGATATTGAAATAGTAGACTCCAGAGGTAGAGTGAGAAACCTTGATTATGTAATGAGCCTTTCTGTAAGAAATTTTAGACTTACCTCATTATTTAGTGTACTCGGTAGAGACTGAAATAAACCTGTTGATTAGTTTTGTTTGTCTTAAGCGAACATCTATTTGCTTTGGCAGACGTGATCCAAGAGTTTCATGATATAATCCCTAAATATTTTCACTAACAATTTCAAGGGGAAATCAGAATGAGCACGTTCTACAAAGAATAAAATGCTTCTTACAGCATTACTCTGCAAAATAATAAAGGTAAACTCTACAAGTTGCATTTGTCGATGTTAAGAGATCAATAACAATTAAAATAATGCACAAAAGTTCTTTATCTAACGTATCCATAGAGTTATGTTTTAAATCGTTGAAAGACCAAACATCTCATTCTGACATTTACGAAGAGCATAAAAAGTCCTTGTATCACATTGTATCTAGAGCGAATGACCACGTATAACTAGATATGTTCTCGTATTACTGTATGCTAGATAAGTAAATTCAGACTTTATACACCTCAAACACTTCAAGGGTTCGCTAAATTAGACGTTATTATACTCAAAGGAACTGCACGCAAAAAATAAAATTCACAATTTCTTAAAGATTGGTGACAAAATGTTATACATTTCTGCCCCTATCAGTTCCTTCAGTGGAATGTTACTCGCAAATGCTAGAATTTTCACACCAGTAAAAGATGGAATAGTCACTCATTGAAAGTAGCGAAGCATGCAAACAAACTATTCTAAAACACACACATACTGAAAGATAATTTGAAAATTTTGCCGAAGTGGCCATCTATATCTCGCAAGATCATTAGATGTTTCTTTAGAAGCTACAGGATGGTGCAAAAAATGTATACATCGGTATCAAGGATACCGATACGAAGGTTTCGAAATTCATCCCTTTGGTTAAATGATTTTGAAACCGTGATATTGGTATCGTTGATTTTAACGTATACATTTTTTTTGTGGACACCCTTTACGAAATTTCATCAACCTGGAAATAATCGGTAAAATACTGGAATATAATTTCCAGACCCTGAGAACAGGTAACTGCTATTTGTCCTAATAAATTTCTAAGTAGAAAGCGTGTTGAACCAGCAAGAAAAAGATCATTGTATGTGATATTATTCACATGGAGACGATGACATCGATCTCAGCGATCGTACGGCTCGTGGAAAGAAAATAAAATGTCTTTTTTTAAATAGAAATATTAGATCTAAAGTTCGAGTGACATTAATTTTGACTGGAATAATTTCGATTAAATACAGTTTAATTTTACTACTTTTCGAGTGGCATTCATTTCAATTGGAATAATTTAAATTGAATACAGTTTAATTTAAGTAGTGTTCACTTGACATTCATTTGGATTAAATAAAGTTTAATTTGAATTATATTTGGATGACATTCACTTTGACTGAATTTATTTAAATTAAATACCGTTTAATTTAAAAGTATTCAGATGACATTCACTTTAATTGAAATAATTTGAATTGAATAGTGTAATTTAAATAGTATTCTGGTGACATTCACCTTAATTGAAATAATTTAAATCGAATACAGTTTAATCTAAGTAGAACTCAGGTGACATTCATTTTAATTGAATTCAGACTGAAGTGAAATTTTATCCTGTCACACACGGACCAATTCATGAATAGCTTCAATACTTCAATATTTATGATCGTTGAAATGCTGCAATGTAGATATTATTAAATGATGGTTCGTCCAGAATTCGATATTTGAGTGCCACTTTATTAATCACCAAGGCAAACTGACTTTGTGCTTCTATTTACTGAAGACAAATTCACAAATTACGCTAAAAATTCACGGCTGACACGATTATTTATTTACCATACGGTCTTTGTATTCAATTCACCTATAGATTCTGATATGTCAAAATAAAATAAAGCAAAGTGGGTCAATAAACTTTTAAATCATTGACTTTTGTTCTTAAGATAAAACTTTTGGAGGATGTGGAACTCTTTTCTCTCGATGTTGCAAAGGGTGTTCATAAATTCTCTTTACCATTTCAAAAATTTATTACAAATGCAATTGATAAGATATTTTATTTAAATTTGTTTTGTTATATTCAGTGTTTATTAAATCTTTTAATCAACTTTTGCATTTGTGTGTTCCATGGATTCTGCTTGTGAAAGAGGGGTTATAGAGACTTTATGAGAGACTTTTATAAGAGACTTTATGGACACCCTGTATTTCCATGTAAAAAACACATATTCACTCAAGAAAAAGTCGTGGTGTCGTACAATTTAGGAACAAAATAGGGTTCCTGGGTTTAATGCAAAATTTTCTTGAGTAACAAACAGGACTCTAAAAATTTATCGTCTCTGGAGAATTTTCTTTGTGCCACTTATTTTTGGAACATGAAACAGTTTTGAGATTGCGTTAAGTTAGAAACTTGTATATTTTCTGCCATTATTTTAGTGGTATTGCTTTCAAAATAAAAAAAATATCAATAAAAAACCGCCGGATTTGAATCGGTCGACTCTTTTGTGTTTTGAAGTTTAAAGGCATGCTTTTATGATGTCTGTAATTCTTTTCACTCCGAATGATAGCTTATGTTTTTAATATATGTGCGCTGTGCGTCATGGTGCAATTTCTAACTGCACAACAGGTTCCTATCATGAAGACATCCAACCAAAACGGAGAAAATAAATAGCAAACAATTCAAAAACTTCGTCCTACAGGATGCGGCAACATAATTTCCTTTTTTCAAAGCGCTTTGCTTTGAATAGAAAGGAAGTTATGTTGCCGCACCCTGTATTCGAGAAGGATTGAAGCACACAATGTTAAGTCGGGCACAATTTCTTCTACTCAATCACAAGTCACCATGGATGACTATTATATGTGTATACACTAGGTGCTAGTCAGTGGGATTTCTTTTCGTTTTCTTTCGTGATCTGAAAGTATTATTATAAGTGATAATTTGTGCACAGTGAACAACGTATTTATTTTATGATTGCAACAAGCGATCGTTTCTTGAATACCGAAATATGAAGTATCGCCATCAGCATTATTCAAATGATGCTCTATTAAACGAGGGAGTTATGAACATTTGCGGAATGGCTGCAATTACAAAGATTGAAAGGATGGGCATAGTAGGCTATACCAGCTTAAGTAGTAGATGGGTTGAAAAATGTTTGCTTATCACTTCGTGGAGTTTTCAATAATCAGACATAGGTCTGTAGAATAAAATTATACTGCTCTATACCTTGCGCTCAAGCAAATTTTTCAAACACTTTCTTCTCATTCATTTTAAAATAAATCATGTTCCTAGACTTCACAGACAACAAAAACCATACAATATAATTGTCCTCTCTCTCTGAAAGATCATGTAAAATGGTTTTAAAAGTATAATTAATTGATTCATTTTTTCTCTTATCTGATTAAGAAAAAACCCCTAATAGTTGCAAAGGCGAAACATTTTTTATTCTGCTGGTATGATATGTGTTTACTTAATGGGAATAGATTTCAGTTACCTAAGACTTATATGCTAATACGATTGATATCATCCACATAGGGAGGGCATTAGTTAGCATACAGGTATAATTAATGCCATCCAACCAGTCCTGAACACAAATCTTAAGCTACAATTAAACAAACTATAGACACCAATGGGGTTGTCAAGAATTATACAAGGTTTTATATTTAGCCACTTCTGAAATTATAATAATTACAGTTTTGCTTTAATTCTTGCCCCCTAGCTCCCGCCAACCTTGTTGAAGAAAGCTACAAACTCTTGTGCTATCTTGGGATTGTCGAAATCTTCGGTTAAATCCAAGGAGTTTTTTCTAGTGTTGGCGGGCCAACAAATATCTCCAAGTCCAAAATGTCGTACAGTCGCTCTTTGGAGTAACCAGGCACCAGCACACCTGGCAAATTGAGAAAAACATTATAAGTTTCAATAAAAAATTGTATAATGTCTCATTTGTCCGATGAAAATTGAATACAATTTTACGAAACTTGTGAATATATGGGTACTAATTTAATTTTCAATAAATACCGTTGATGATTGGAATTTTTGTTATGTGAGAACTCATTGTTCATTATTAAGGTCTGAAAAAAACGGTCTCCCCTCATTGACAATGGGAAAACATCCATGAAAATTTGGACCTACCTTTGTTTTTTTTAAATAAACTTATATGAATTTTACTCAGTCATTCAGGGGCACCATATGCGTACTGTAGCTTTAAGTTGTTACTAAAACTGCCACTGGTCGAATTAGAATTTAATTTTTATTTTAGCTATCGAAGCCCAAATTCAAAACCCCAATCAATGATCACCGTTAATTTTAACCCTTTAAACCGTTAATTTTAACCCTTTAAACCGTTAATTTTAACCCTTTAAACCGTTAATTTTAACCCTTTAACGGCCAAGTTGTTTCTCGACAGGACGAAATATTGCGTAAATTACTACTTATCTTTACCCTTTTTGTGGAATTTTACGCAACTCCAAAACGCAATGTTTAAAATATAAGACTGAAGTGAAGGACTTCATACTTACTTCATATAGTGCGATGGCCGCTAATGGGTCAAGACAAACTCACTTTGCACCATAAGTTTGTAGTTGTAGGTATTTCCTTCTTCCAGGGCGTTGGACTCGTCAGTTTGGTTGGCTCTTCTTCTGACGAGGAGCCCTGTAGAGGGATGGAGGGCAAACCTGTGGTCCCCAGAAGGGCTGAAGAGCTGGTAGCTGAAGGAGGCACAGGGGCACCGAGCTGACTCACCGGGCCCCAATGGGCACGTCAGGCCTAGGTCATCATCTGATGCCCAGGCTCGGTAAGCGGAACCTGCCAGAGGTCACCATGTTGAAGTTAACAGAACGTGAAGTGTGTAGTGTAAGGTAAATGAGAATCAGCTATACCTGCCAGAGGTCGCCATGTTGAAGTTAACGATTCGTAAAGTGGGAATGATAAATGAGAATCAGATATACCTGCCAGAGGTCGCCATGTTGAAGTTAACGATTCGTAAAGTGGGAATGATAAATGAGAATCAGATATACCTGCCAGAGGTTATTATGTTGAAGCTAACGATACGTGAAGTGTGAACGGTAAGTAAGAATCAGGGATACCTGCCGGAGTAATTATCTATTACTGAAGAAAAATTATTGAGCTGAAATCAGAACGGGTATACATGTATTATAAGCATATTATTGCGGATACCAAAAACACTGGATTATTGTAAATATGCCATCTTACCCGTTATTAACCTTCTTCTCCAACATGGCTAAGTTATCGGTAGCTAAAATAGAGAATGAAAGTTCTGCATATTTTCATAAAAAATATTCAGTTTCCGATGGCACCACGGGTATAACTGAAAAATGTACTTTATTTCATAGATCCTTAATTAGGTCACTTTCAAAGCGTGGAATTTCCATGAGTACTAGCTAGAAAATGTGATTGGTAGATAAGGTACAGAATGGAAGTTATGTATATATTCATAAAAAATATTCATTTCAACACAATTCGTCGTAAATCTTTAATACATTCGTCTCTATAATGATTTCAAATTAGCCAAATCTGAACCGTGAAATTTTCACTGGAACTATTCAGTTATTTTATTAATCAACAGCCTGGTACAACTTTTCTCTAAAATTATCTTACTCTATTGAATATACTAGCAGGGCAACAGCAAATACTAAATAAATTGAAAGGCATTTCATACGTTGAGAAACAAATGTTACTCAGAGGTTTTCCTAATAAATGTTATTAGTAGGGGTGTCAAAACTGACATTTTTGCATGCATTGGCAAAAATTATCCAGCAGGACCGGAGAAGCTACTTTTATTCTGAGACAATTTACCCCTTATTACAAATGCTCGAAATATATATGTCTTCGTAAAGGAGCGATGCTAGAGCGCTGCAGCTCGTCGTGAGGGCCAGAATCATGGCTTTAATAACCTTCTTTGAACAAGAAATGCTCAGAAATTCAAAAGAGTATCGAGTAATTTCCGTTCGCATGGTCAAAATGAGCATTTTTTTCTTTTTCAGTGCCACACAATTCTTGTGGAGGACCATTTCTGCAAGTTACATAGATTGCTTCGTTATAAAGTCAAAAGGCAAAGAACAGAGCGCGTTTTATCCAGAATAGGAGACCAAGATACCAGCGTATTCATGCTGAGTTCTCGAGATGATTTATTCATGGTTAGTTATGTTAAAGAGCTTTGATCTGTCGTTGGACTAAGCCAGTTTACATCAAACATTTGTTCATCAACGGACGTGTTTTGTAAAATACGAAGGCTTCGCTGAAATTTTTATGAGTTTGCTCGCTTTTTTGAATTTGAGGAAAAATTTTATCTATATGTACAAGGTGCGACAAAAAACTTCCTTTTTTCAAAGGAAGTTTCTCTCATAAAAAGGAACTTATGTTGTCTCACCCTGTAATTGGTTGTGTCTTTAGAGCTTAGTTTAACGATCAAGCTTAAGGAGAGAGCAGTATTCTTTCAGAGTTTGGGTATGCAAATAACGCTGGAAAGATACTAGAGAAGCTTTAAGTATTTTTAAATTGAGATTTCAAGCCTATGCATAATTTAGTGACGCAGAGAGTGGCACTTGCATCAAAAATTTGTGGCATTTATTTTCTCTTCTTCAATTGCGTTAATAAACAATAAAGCACAAGCACCTACAAGGTGTCCCGAAAAATGTATACATTTTCAAAAGGTTGTAGTATGAATACTACTGGTGCTAGGAGGCTGGAACAAGTCTCATTCGAAAGAGCAGGATTCAAAGTTATATTTTGTATGTAGAATACGTTGTTACCCACCTTATGTACACCTTATGTATACCAGTAGTATTCAAACTACAACCTTTTAAAAATGTATACATTTTTGGGGAACACTCTGTATATAGGGCATAGCTTTAGAAATTAAATCTTATCCAAGAGCTGTTTTATGATTCTATTGTTTAACAATATATTATTTATCACACAGCTACGACCAGCTTGGTCGACTGGTGATCGAACCCGTTTGCAATGGTGGAAGACCCGCAGTCGCCGTGCTCGGTTTGTGTATGGACATCGGCAGCTAGAATAACGGCATGGGACTTGGATACCGACCCAAGAATGGGCCAAAAGGCTCGTTCCTATTGCCTCATTCTATTCTGTTGTGTTGACAGATACCACATCAGTTGCCACATACCTGTTGTGTTGACTGACACATCAGTTGCCACATACCTGTTGTGTTGACTGACATATCAGTTGCCACATACCTGTTGTGTTGACAGGCACCACAGCTGTCGCCCTGTGGACTAGAAACCGTGGCGCGTAGTTGTCAACTGCGAACACAAAAATAATAATTAAAGAAAATGAAACATTCTACATACTGGAAACTTTCATCTCAAACCTTAAAAATAAATACTTAATGCAAAATACCTACATTTACTGCAACGTGTTTGTTTATTTTATTTCCATATTTTTTAGGAAAATTATTTTCAAAAGGACAAGAAATGTTCGAAGCACGCTTGTCGAAATTGATGTGATTTTACTCATTGTTTTAATTAAGAATTCAGTGCTTATATTTCTAAAGACTGAATTATGATCTGAAGCACGCCCACCCACCACGACAACTAACTTGACTGCTACTGAATAGTAGTGACAATATTTCTAAAGTGTTACTGTGTGTACAACAACAGTAACAAGCACTCTGTCAGGGACAACCGGCATAATGTTCTTACTGTCAATGATGTAAGCATAATTTGAATTATTTTTCATGTTTCCTGTGACGGGCCCTCATGCAAATATTTTCATTTGGTTTATACTTATGATTAAAGAATGTGTCTGGGTGTGTTCTGTATAAAAAACCCGGTACACAAGAAAACTTTCAATTGTCATACTAATTGGACTTCAATTTTGTTTTAATATGAAGCATTGGCTATCAAGTTATACATAAAATATGCAGCGAAAGATGTATGATAGTTATAATATAAAGGACTTCGCAGCAAAATGCAATTGTGAATGATATCTGTAAAATATTTTGATATTTATATTTTTATTCTTTACTTTGCTCACAAACGGGCTAATTACTGTGCGTGAACGCAGTTAGGCATCAAAAGTATCATTTTTATACTTATATTTGTTTATATTTATTTATATATTTGTCAGTTTGATAGCCCTGAGCATTTCAAGTATTTTTTATTTTATTTAACATTCTAAATGTCTTCCATGATTGATGTCACTTATCATATTGTGATTCCGAGGCGTAATATTTCTATTTATCTTGCCAGCATCGTGAACTGATTTTTCAAATGAATTTTTAAGCAAAGGAAAGGCAAATAGAAAGTTCCTGGCTCTCTAAAAGTTTGACAAGGATGTATTGAAGGAATATCGCAATGACATAATTATAATCATAATCTACTCTCCCATTATATTACTGAAACATCGTAAACCTTAGCATAGGATTCTTAATTCTATATCAAATACGGTAGAACATTTAATAATAATTAAATTTATTAAAAGAGAACTTACCATAAGTGTTACAGTCGCTGCCGCTCCAACACGGATAGCACTGGCACTGCTGGTCTATGGCTGACCGTGTCACACGGCCGTGTTCACAACTGAACAGTTAATTGAACAGTGTACAGTTATGGTAGAAACAACTGAACAGTTGATTAAACAGTGTACAGTTATGGTAGAAACAACTGAACAGTTGATTAAACAGTGTACAGTTATGGTAGAAACAATTGAACAGTTGATTAAACAGTGTACAGATATGGTAGAAACAACTGAACAGCTGACTGAATAGTGTACAGTTATGGTAGAAACAACTGAACAGTGTACAGTTATGGTAGAAACAACTGAACAGTTGATTGAACAGTGTACAGTTATGGTATAAACAACTGAACAGTTAATTGAACAGTGTACAGTTATGGTATAAACAACTGAACAGTTGATTTAACAGTGTACAGTTATAGTACAAACAACTGAACAGTTAATTGAACAGTGTACAGTTATGGTAGAAACAACTGAATAGTCGATTTAACAGTGTACAGTTATAGTACAAACAACTGAACAGTTAATTGAACAGTGTACAGTTATGGTAGAAACAACTGAATAGTCGATTTAACAGTGTACAGTTATAGTACAAACAACTGAACAGTTAATTGAAGAGTGAACAATTACGGTACAAAACAATGAGAACAATGATCACAACACTATTTGAACAGAATATAATTTTGTGAATTTTCTATTCAGTTTGATAAATTAATTACTGAATTGGTGAAAAACTTGATTTTGAAAGTTTATGCAAAAAGTTTTCAAAATAGAGAATCATTGAAAATTTTTTGCAAAGAAAAATGAGTCATGACTCATGCCAATTTATGCGAAAAATTCGCTAAAAAATTTGTGTTTGTGACTTGCGGTAGTGAAATATGAAGAAAACTTGCTATAACATCGACAGCATAAATAAAGTTGTATTTAAAGCAAGTTTTAATTTAATCTGGATGATAAAGTGTACTACGCGATAAATTTCTCATTCTAATCTACGGAAAAAACTCCCCAGATTTAAGTATCTTTTCATGCGTTAGCGACTTGTGTCGTCCGACTCAAAATAAGTACAATTCGGAATTTTAATGAGAAAATATCATCTTAATTCTGCTGATGGTGACTGGTAATAAACATTTTATAACATGTAATACACAGAAATTTTTGAATCAATGAAATCCCCCGAGACGATTGCTGGGATTTTAATACCTCATACAGATACATATTAATACTATTATATGGCTGAAAAGCGTGCTACATGAGACCCCGATGTACGTTGATAATTTCAATAAAAATCAACTTAAGCCATTCAAATGCTACCACTTTGACTCGGAGGAAACAACCTATGACATACATATAACAGCAGACAGGAACTTTTGAACGAGTAAAGTGAACGGAGAAAACTCCTAATATTCATCACCAGCTTGGTCGACTGGTATAACCAGCTTGGTCGACTGGTATCACCAGCTTGGTGGACTGGTGAGCGAGTCTGCTTGCGAGCGAAAAGACCCGGGTTCGAATACTGCTGCCGACATGGTTGACGCGGCTAGAAATACGGCATGGGACTTGGGTAAACAACCGAATAATTATCGAAGTAATTATCCGACTCAAGAATGGGCCAGAAGGTTCGTTCCTATAGCCTCATTCTATTCTATTCTAACTGTCTCCTCGACTGAGGTGTCATCTATCATAAGGCTTAAAATACGAGTCATTCGAAATCCTAATATGCACAAATAATTTCAAGCGGGATGAATTTTTAATAACTAGTGCTACATGATTGGTGACTGGCGATGAATATTTTATGATAAGTAACTATTTTCTAGTATTTATGAGGTATTAAAAATTTGAAAGAGAGAACCTGTGATATTGAAGAATCTCTGCATGCTGAATGTGATACATGAATAAAATGAAGGATTGCTATTAAAAGACAATTTTCATTAAAAACTTCTTACAATGTTCAAAAAGTATACGATAATTTATGAAACATTTAATAGTTAATATTGACACATCAGTATTAAAAAGGGAATCTATGAATTAAATTTATTATGATAAATCTTAACACATAATTTTTTTATGCATCCATAAAAAGATATACATATGGTATATTCGTACTACATACCTGAGGATCTTATTTAACAGCATGAACTATTTTCATTCACTTTCCTTTCATTTTAACGTGTTAAAAAAGCTAAAGTCTCTGTTATCACTCTTTTATCATATACTCGTATTTTTCAGAGATAGTTTTTCATTATTCTAGAGTGATTTTCTCTGAAGAAACACACAAATCCCCAAACAAAACCATTCTCTAAACCAAAAATCTGTGAACGGGGTTTTTTTGATTGACAATGTACAAGTGAGCGCGTTGTTCCATTGCCTCAAACGTTTTGTCTCTGTTTTATTTTTTGTATTCGCTGCAATGGTCCAGAGAAAAGAATGCAAATACCACACCATTTTCCCGCAATCTGTCTCTCTCCAGCTAGAGAAAACTCCTTCCGATGGATGGCTCTTGAAGAGAGAAAAGTGAATAGATTGCTAAAGGAAGTTTACATGAGATTTTTTAGCCTGAATCTCATATAAAATAAAACAATTTTTGTTGACTTAAAAAGATTTATACACTCTATTATTTTTCTAAGTTGAAATTAAACTTTCATCTTCTAAAGCCATCAAAGCAATTCATAAAATTAGTCTTATTTAAATTTTTTACATACATGGAAATTTTCATAACAACTAGCAATTTGCTTCGAAACTTTGGTACGAAGAAAATCTTGTTCTGAAGGTTCTCACACTGCTCGAGTTTTCATTTTCAATCAACTGTTCCAATCCAGCTGAAACTCAATTGAACACAACAAATCCGTTCGAGATATCGTACACGTCCAGGGACAGCATTCGGTGGCCTAACCGTGCTAAACCTTTAAGCCAATAATATTCACACTGGAACAGGCAAGAACTCACGGTACAGTTGCGTTGGTGAAGGATTCAGTGCTGGAGACAGAGTCACCCACATCCTGTGTAACACTGCGCTGCCACCGGCCACCCCAGTACCGATCTGAAGCAAACCCAAAAGAGGTTGAACTAGATGAACTGCTTCTGCAGGGTGGGTTGTAAGTAATATACATCAGCGCAAGAAGGTGGAACTTCAAAGAGGTTAAACTAGATGAACTGTTTCTGCAGGGTGGGTTGTAAGTAAGGAACCGCAATGAAGTTGAACAAGATGGAGAAGGTTCTACAGGGTGGGTGGTTAGTAGGGTACCTCAGTGGGGTTGTTGGTAGCACTGCTACGCTCGCAGCACCGAAATGTTCAAAAAAGATACTTTACAGTACTTATGACCCACCATTTGAAAGGGGCGGCAACTTAGCTTCTTTTTTTTTGCTGCGTCCTCTAAAAGAGCAATAAGATTAAATGATTTGTGTTGCAGTGAGAGTTTGCAGTATTTTAAATATGTTTTATTGTACTAGTGACCTTCTTTGGTGTCAATTTTTTATGTCATTTTACTTTTTAAGTTATTTGTTATGTTATAAAAACTTATATTATACAAAGGTGTAAGTATTCACCTGATGTCCAAGCAAAATGATCTGTCATAAAAAATAGCAATTTCATTTGCAGACCTGAATGATAAAACTCATTTTCTTTGAGAAGGGGCTGTCAGCAAAAGCTAACTTGCTGATGATATAAGAATTTCAATTTCATGGAAAAAAATTGCTAGTGTAATTCTTTCCTCTCATAAAAAAGTTATTTGTATTTACGTCATTAACTCGTTTTGCCTTATGTCCACAGACAGCAGAGAGCGTCACCGTCGGTAATCAAAAATTGAATGAGGTTTTTCCTAAACAATTTAGAAAACAATGTGATCAAGTAGTATACATTTTTCTCAATAAACACTATGGAGATATTTAGATGTCTCATTTAATTTAGAGAAAATGGTTCATAAAACCAATCAATAATATTTTGGCTCAAGTTTCTGATACCCAAATGGATCGTTACAATGGGTACTGGTTTATTTCCTTATTATACCTTTACGCCAAAATAAATCACTTTATTAACAAAAATTTTACGATTTAATTGTAGCACAATATTATGTAACTCCCATGGTTTCTGAAACACAATTAATAACCTCGAAACTTCAGTCTAGAAGAAATGTGTTACATTTTTTTGTAACTAAATAGTTTTTGCATAGTCGAGAAATTCACTGGTTTTAGGTTTCATAAACTTTGGCCTTTGGGCAGAGCTGCCTGAAAACTTTTACAAACACTGACATAGCAAAAACAAGATAAATTTTAGGCCATGAATTCCAATGGGTTGCTGCAAGGAATCTGCGGCACACAAAACGTAGTGAACATTTAGAAGAAATATTATCTGTTGTAATGCACGAATCATTTTTCAATCTTCGAAAAGTTCTTGTACGACTAACTACAATTTATTTTAATGTAGTGTTTGGTTGCAGTGGTTAAACTAGTGATGTAATAATAATAATTTCACGTGGTGTTCTTTTTTTAATTTGAATTTGAATTGAAAAATGGCGTGGTGATTGAATGAAAACTTGAATGAAATACATTGGAGTTGAGGTTCAGTTATCCACAAGAACTTTAAAATACTTATCATATATTTATTTTTATGAGCATGTGAACCTCGACCAGGAATGTATTTTCTTTTCTTGTTTCCGCCATCCTTTATTTAATGAAGGAATTAAACTTTTGTATTTAACGGAAAAAAGATATTAATTATCTTCAAACCGAACTGTGCACTGACAGCCACAGACGCTATTACAACGGAAGCCCACAACAAATTTCGTTTAAGGAGTAAAGCTAATCATCATTTAAACTGAACGTCATTTTACGTCCTTTTTAGACCATTTTTAGGTCATTTTTATGTAATTTTCAAGACATTTTGTCATTTTTATGTCATTTGGACTTCATTTTAACATCAATTTACGTCATGTTTAGATCTTTGTGACGTAATGTTAATGTCCTTTTCATGTAATTTTTACTTACGTCATTTTATTTACGTCTTTTTTACTTACGTCATTCCAATTAGGCATTCGATGAGCTTCATTTACAAACAAACATCACATTGCACATGATACTCCATATTGGATTACGACGTCTGAATTACGCGACAGACTTGATCTGTCAAAACACTAATAATTTTGTCTTTAGACCCGCCTACTTCGACAGTAATTGGATTCAAAGGATTCAGGAGCATGTTTGTCCATGTTATCGTTAATCTGTTTTATATATATTTTACATATATAAGCTTATATATGCTAACAGTACATCCAGGATTGGAGGCATATTTTTACATTCCTGCATGGATAAACATAGAGTAAAAAAGTTCTATGATCATTTATACAGAAAACAGAAGTTGTCCAATATGTTTCAACACGATATTAACCTTTATTATGAATACTTTCTTATATTTACTATATCGAGCTTTATAAGATAGGATTTACTTTTACAGTCTCGTCACGAGCAATCGTCTTGTGTTTTGCCTGGAGGCATTTCTGTAATTTGTGCCATTAATTCTTGCAGCATTGACTTCCTTTCTTAATTATGCCTCTAGGGTGAATTTTTATCCCCACTTTTTAAATCAGGAAGCCTCGTTCAGCAGTGACTACAAATGAGTCCAAATTTTTTACGGCCGACGTTTGAAATCTGTAAGGCGATACATACTAGATTGTATAAGACTATAACCTGATAACAAATTCCTGCGACATAATGTTTATTTACTCAATACAGTATAAAAACCAATGCAATAGTCCAAAATTAGAACGTAGCAACTGTTACGCGTGAGCTCAAGAAAATATTATAATGAACAAAGAAATAATGTTTATTACTTACGGACTCAGATTGTGTTGGACATCAAGTCAATGACTCCGTGTTTACGTTGACGTGTCTGTGTATTTTCTACGTACAATTATTACCTTTAACGGTGTAGCAGTTGCCTGGCACAAACAGCACCAGCAGCAGCAGCAAAGGATGACACCAGAACGTGGAAACTGTGTATTCCCGCGGCAGCTGTTGAATTTCTTCCAAAGGATATCTAGATCCTTTAAAGCTGATGCCTGGATTTGTATTATTTTTCTGGGAGCTCCTGGAAAAAGACTTGCATGATGGCAGGCCTAGAAACTTGCTGAAAACATTATGTGATTGTTGACACATGTTAGGTATATTTCAGTAAACTTTCGATTACTGAAGAGTACTAAGATGGTTATGTATTCAGAATCTGGAAAATGCACAGAGAATAATAATGAGTAAACATTTTGTGCTTCTCTAAGTGGTGATCAAACTTTGATGAGGTAACTGTTATATGATGAAATTATTTGATGCACGCCTACTCAATGAAAGATAGAGTAAATTCTTCTGAAAAAATTAAGCATTTTCATATGATTTTTTACTCAATTGAAACATGTTCGAGTGAAGACTGAATATGGAAAACCAAGCTGATAAATAAAAAAATAATGGGTTAAATCACACGGCACATTTTTACGTTCATGAGATGAAAGGAAGTACAGGATACGGCAGCACAACTTCTTTTTTTCAAAGCAAAGCGCTTTGAAAAATAGAAGTTATGTTGCCGCACCCTGTAGTTGCGTTTTTTTTAAAAAAATATTCAATAGAAAATATTAGGAGCGTGGAAGAATTTTAAGAGTCTTGTGCATGCACTGATTATTCTAACTTCTCAGATTCATTAACTGTTGCATGAATAACCCATAGTCTTCAGCACGCTTGTACGTCGCTGAATGTTGTGATGAACTAATCTTAAACTGGGTGGAAACTTGTTCTCCAATTTTCTGTTATTCCATAGTAACCTTTCTTAACGCTGTACTTAGTAATGCAAAATACTGTACACAGCTTCAATTTGCAGCCAAAAACCTCTACGTATAACACGAAGATTCTGTGTACACGCATATGAAAGAAGACAACTAATAATGTGGTTATTTGTGCAGTAATGAAAGTTTTGAACCACCAGATAACTTTTTTCTCAAGAAGCGTCACAAAAAATGGTAATGAGCCAAGCAAATATCTTGAATTTTTAATACAAAACAAAGTCATTCGATGTCGTTTATTATAGCTGTTCCTTTCTTGGTTTCTTTTTAGAGTAATTAAGTAGATGACAGCTCATCAGTTTTCAAACTCACGAGATGAATTTTTAAATTCAGTATTTGCAGATAAATTTTCCTACGAGACTTTCAAAAAAGTAGAAGAGGTACTCTTTTATCAATGCATAATCTGTTCCTTCAGGGTGAAAATTGTGAAAATTAACATCACCAGGGCTTAACAACTAAAATAAAAAACATTTCAAGAAAAAGCAAGCATTGGTTATTCATGTTTTATGTTTTGTTCTTTACGATGCATTGAAATATTTATATTGCTGTTATATATATTGCTGTTATATAATATTTGTAATGCTGTTTCCTCTATAATGGAAAAATATTGATTAATATTAGCCAAAGTTTTCAGACTTTATAGAAATAGAATACCCTGCCTTTTTTATGTTGCTTAGTGAGGATTATGTTGCTTACATAAGGAAGTGTTTTTAAGTTCTTTAACTTAGAACAAAATTATGGCGTCTGATAAAAAGAGAAAGAAAACCTGGGTGTATCTTCATCTCTCTCTCTCTATACATATTTGTGTGTCCGTCCCATATTTTGCAATCTATTTCTGAAGATAAATTATTGAACTGAAATCAGAACGAGTATACATGCATTATAAACATTGTATTGTGGATGCCAAAGGCGCGGGATTACTATAAAATACGCCATTTTTTCCCTTCATTAGCCTTCTTCTCTTACAAGGTTATGTTATAGATAGATAAGATACAAAGTGGAAGTTCTCTATATTTTCATAAAAATATTCATTGAAAACACAATAATTCGCTGTAAATCTTTCATAAATTCGTTTTTGTAATAATTTCAAGTTAGTTTATTCTAAACCGTAGAATTTCTACGGGAATTACTTAGTGACATTATAATGATTGCCAGCTTTACTGAAACAACGCGTGTGTCATAAGTGAAGACTCATTAGTTCAGCTAATCAGTATCAGGCTTCTGCAGGAAGTGACACAGCAATAAAGGATCTAAGCTCACCAACTAATCACATAACGGACTTTTACCAGTTATTGAAACGTTTTCATCAGTGTCTTTCAAATACTAACTCCCTCAACACATAAGTCTACATATATACGATTCACATTGCACGCAACTAAGGGCGTTTGATTTGACATGGTTTTTACATAGTTCGACTGAATGAGAGACATGACACACTTTGCGTGTGAGGCATCAATAAGAATAGCACCCAGAGATCGATCGGCAACGAACTCCGTCGCTGGCTCACAGACCAGTCACGTGTTTCAGTAACGTTAAGGCCTTTACGATGGCATCATGAGCTTCACCCATATTACCCAATGGTAGCCAGCCCATTAAAGGGCAACAATCGTGAGGCTAAAGAGTATTTGTGGCCATGGAGATGGCGATTGGGATTTGGTGGATCTTATACATCTGGTTGTTAGTTTATATGAAACATGTTAGATTTTTATTTCTTTGAACGCATGTTGACTTTGAAAAGTATTGGAATGCTTTATCCTGAAATCCTGTGAAGCACTGAAAGTAGTTTTACTCATTTTCGCCAGTTGCTGGAATGATCAGAACAACAAAATGATACGAAAATACGGGTATGTATCATCCCAATCTATTGTTGATTTTTCATTACTTACTCCTGCCTTTTTAAAATATCTACGATTAACCGATTAATTTAATTCAGAAACGCATAGATCAAGTTTCTACTCATACGAGTGACAGTTGAGCGATCCATTGAAACATGGATGCGGAAGAGGAGCCTCGATTGAGAGAGATATGTCTATAGAGAACTGTCGGCTGAGTTAGAGGTTTATTGTTCCACTTTAAAGCGACCGAAGTATTGAGAATTCAATGTCTATTGGTGCAGAGAACTTCTGTAACCACAACCGTTCATCACTAAGGATTGCTTCACTGAATGGCCTTTGAAGTAAGGAACATTACGCTCCGTCATTTTGCAGACTACATCCCACTATATAATAATACACAGTATACACATATATACACATGCTTGGTCTGTTTCTCTGTGACGTTGTTAAGGATTTAGATAGGGCAAAATTCGGTAGGGTATACATGTATTGTAAGCATTGTGTTGTGGATACCAAAGGCACATCCTTCAATGTGGAAACTCCTTCGCAAAGTTCGCGTCCACTGGCAAATCAGACGAAAATTTTCAGTAAAAAATGCGTAGTATTTCACATTTGGGTTTACTAGTCATGAATAGATTTTCATGTTGCACAGCCTATCAGAACAACTAATCCTTGTCTTGGTTTGGAATGTGAATACTGAACATACGTCTGATGTAGAATGCGCCAGAATACAGTGTATGAGAAAGGGATACAGTTAATGCAACCCAAAAATTTTGTTTTCGGATTATTACTAGAAATTTTCTGAACGTGCTACTCAGTATCTGTTGTTAGCGTCATTGAGGAATATTGATGCTTGAATTTAATATTTGTTGAGTTGATGTCACTTTAAAAGTGGCGTAAATGAAAAAGAAGTTAATAATAACAAAAAATCAGTCATATATGGATTTTAGGTTATCGAATGGTTTAAAAAATCTCCGGGCAAAGAAAAGGCAATTTTTAACGGAATTCACAAGATCATTTACTTGCTCATTTTTGAATGAAATTCGAAATAAACTCAAATGATATAGAGATGCATGATTGTCACGAATGCAAACGAAAATCTACTCGAATATTTTACTGGAATATTTCCGATGCTAACAACTCGATAAAATTATATGGTATTTTAAGAATAATATAGGTCAAAATAGTGTGCAACTTGAGAAGAAATGAAATTTTACAGGGCATAAGAAGCATTTCGGATATCAATTTAGTTTTTTATATGATTATCAAGGTTCGTCTTTGGAAAAATAGTTCATTTATTTCTAGTTCATTTCAGGTAAAGGGTAAATGAATCGATAAGCGAAGAGATAGTTCCAACCACCAATCGTATGTATGTATAGAAAATAAACGTTTGATATAGAAAATGATGTCTAATGCTTCAGAAAATTTACTCTGCTGAAATATGTCAATCAATTGAAAAAATTGTTCGTCAACTTTTCTATCGCACCAAAACTCATAAAAAATGTTCTGACCTCGAGCCATAAAAGCTTTGGTGGAGCAAAAAGCATGTGCATCGCTTACTTTTTACGTTTATGAGAAATGATTGAAATCACTGAACCTATTTAGGTTGCATGCGTGCCTAGCATAGCAATTTGCTCATTTATTGGATGGCCAAACTTAAACTTTTACGAGCAGGAAGTTTGGTATCTCAGGCAGACATCGAGCTCCATTTCCATGACACCGCTGAAGGCCGTAAAGAATATCGTGTTGGTTGCGGTATTCTGTTGGTATTCTGTCGTGGTATTCTGTTGGTATTCTGTCGTGGTATTCTGTTGGTATTCTGTCGTGGTATTCTGCTGCCACTCTTTGCCAACCACGGCAACTCGAAGAAAATTTACGGAAACTTTTGCAATGCTCTAATTCTCAACTGAAGGAGTTCAAACTTTTAAATTAGCTGCCTGCACTGAAGAAATTGAAGCAACGCAGCGATTTTTAATTTCGTTTGTAGACAACAGTCAAAACAAGTAAGAGAAGTAAATTTTGTTACTAAACTACATAGCAACACTTTTAATGAAATGAAAAGAGTGTTTAAAAGTTGATGAGGTGTTTTTGTTTCTGACACTAATAAATAATTTGCAAATTGGTAAACACAAGTTCACAAAAGTTCAAAGTCAGACGAAAGTATCGAAGAAAAAACAAAACACTGACGATGAAGAAATTTTACTCGTAAGTTCCTTAATATGAAATGTCTTGTATGTCCTATATTCAACGATGATCAATGTCCATTAAAAGAGTGATCAGAAAGTTAATTTTATTCATTATTAACATGGTGCTACAATTTTTGAAGAATGTAAGTTTAACATTAATGCAGTATTGCAGTTAGGATTTTGCCATTCATGTTCGCACGTTTTTACACAGAGTACGAAAGTAACGACAAGGAAATCCAATTTGACAAAAAAAATGTGAATTTTCTAAGACAGGGTCAATGAAATTAAAAACAAAATCAAGACGATTATAAGTAACATATTAGTGGGTGCAAATAATTTCATACCTTCAAGATATTATTAAGTCAAAATGATTATATAAAATTTTACTCGAAAACTCTAGGAAATACGAAGCAACGCTCTGACATGGTATAGTATTTGAGCTTTAGTAAAAGTTTAAAAGTTTAAAAGACATGTTCATCTATGACACTTTGCCATTCGTTAAAAAATGCGCTATAATAAGAAAGTCTTCATAAAGTATACATAAAATGTGCTGAAATAAGCAATACAAACTAAAATAAACCTTGAAATGTTGTGCATGCAGCGTCAAGCTCATAAAATATTTTAGATAATTTTAAAATTTAGTTAAAACCGTTTAACTCGAAAATTATTATTTGCTGTGTGAACCCGAGTATTTGATCTAGTCTTTCTTTTAAAAATCATCTGACTGATTTATTTGACTCTTTGATCGCTTACTATCTACGTAAATATTCTCGTGAGCAACAGAAAAGGATTGCTCCATGTCCTGCTAACTCATTACTGCCACGTACTTTTTGAAATTCTAGAATAAGTCATTTTTGAGGTTTAATGAAGCTTAAATTTGTTGTCTATATTCATAGCCTAGAAAGAAGCAACTGAAAAAAGTTCGACGCTGTCCCTATATAAAATAATGAGATGTACACTTACTTTAATACATGTTGTAATTGCCTTCTAAACTTTTGATTTGTCCCAAGTTCAATTACGGGACCATGTTAAAGAGTCGTTTAATATTTTCTAAAGTTTCAAGCTACATTTTATCTAATTGTTTAGGCTTGAGAATATCTTATAGATATGAAAGTACTCGCACCCATTAACATGTCGCGCTCGTACGTCATGATTTCGTTATTAATTTTATTGGCAGTGTCTCCAAAACTTCACATTTTTGCGTCACTATTTCCGTACTTTTTGCATGCTATGCTCAAGCTCAAAACTGCGCAGATGGCCAAGAATCTGTTAAAAAATTATGGTCGTCAGCAGCTGGAAAAGCTGTAATGGAAAACTTTTCTACCTGGTGTTGAAAAATTGAAATGTCCTCTCAGTGCGACGGTCTTTTGTCCCATGAACTTGGAAGGAGGTTCATTGCAATGAACAAACTGAAAAGCGTAGTATAGTCAAAGTTTTTCTATGAAACACCTCAAGATTTGCTGAGCTCAAAATTTAGAATAGCGGACAATTTTTTTGTAAACGAATGCAAGCGACATTTTTTAATGGAAACAAGTGAGTGACATTTGTGTATTTTAAAGTAGTTTTGGTGCATTTTTTATGGCACTTTTATGGATACAGCCTAATATTTGTTTTACTAATGATTACGGATTTTAAAGAACGTGTCTGTCAACGAACATACAGTATTTGTCTTACAATGAAACCAAATACTTGCTAGTATTTGTTGATTACTACAATGTTGGAAAGTATGTATGTAACTGCTTAGATCCATATGTAGCTGCTTAGGTTCATTTGTAGCTTCTTAGGTCCATATGTAGCTTCTTAGGTTAATATGTAGTTGCTTAGGTCCATATGTAGCTGCTTAGGTCCATATGTAGCTGGTCTAGTCTATATGTAACTGGTTAGGTTCATATGTTTCTCTCTTTACTAAATTTCAGCTAAAAAATTAAATTACTATTTCGAACAATAATTTATTTCTGCACACATCGAATATAAACTAGATTGACTGTGAACAACTATTTTAAGTGCAATTAAACACACACATTTAGAAACACAAGTTAATTTGTTTAACAAAAACATTATTTTCGAAGTAAAACAAATCTTCCAAAGAGAACGACTTGTATAAATTAACATTCGTTTGTGCTCTTCGATAAACAACAAAATAATTTTGTGAAAAACCATCTCAGTCGTCTCATATCTAATATCCTCAAATATTGGTCTCGTTTGTTGGACTCCCACGAATCCATGAATAATAAATGAGGAAGTTAGAGACCTTCTCTATCTGTAGCAAAAGAGTTTCGATCCTGGCCTCTTCAACAACATTTGACATGTCTTAATTCTGTGCAATTTATATCAGGGAAATAACAAATTTGTTGTGTATTTGTTAACTGTGGCGTGATGAATGGAATGTTTTCTCATGCACAATAGTATAAGGCAATAAAAACGAGCTGTTTGGCTCATTCCTGGGTAGCTACCCAAGTCCTATGTCGTGCTAGCCAAATCCCATGCCGTGCTACCCAAGTCCCATGCCGTGCTACCCAAGTCCCATGCCGTGCTACCCAAGTCCCATGCCGTGCTACCCAAGTCCCATGCCGTGCTACCCAAGTCCCATGCCGTGCTACCCAAGTCCCGTGCCGTGCTACCCAAGTCCTACGCCGTAAAATGAGTAATAAAATCATGTAAAGAATAGAAGGTAGTTTTTTAGCGAGCTGTGCTTATTTCTTCTGTAAAACACAATATGCTTTAATAACTGAATAATTTGTACGAACTGGAAAGTTAAACAATGAATGTTTTTCATTTCATATCAAAAGTATGACTGATATTTGCTTGTAAAGTTAGAGTAAAAAATAAACTGCGGAAATATATCACATACGTTTATTTTAATTCAATGGGAACTTGAATAAAATTGTCATAAACTAAAATTCAAACGGATTTAGAAAACATATTCAGTTCCGTTGAAGTTTTTTTATTCCTAC
>VCRD01000262.1:165840-221053 GCA_006783055.1 Trinorchestia longiramus
TATATATATATATATATATATATATATATATATATATATATATATATATATATATATATATATATATATATATATATATATATATATATATATATATATATAACATGAATAACATAGACAAGGAAACTCCTTCGCAAGGCCCGCGTCTATTGGCAAATCAAACGAAAATTTTCAGTAAAAACACGTGAATTTTCACGCGTGGGTCTACTAGTTTCAGTATAAGGGCAGAGCGAAGAAATTTATGAGCTGCTTAAACATTGTTTCAGGAGTGCTTTCCAGAGGCTGTTCTTCCACCGCAGAATTCTGATTATTTGCTCCAACGGTGCTGGATTTCTGTCTTGCAAGTACTGGTCTGTTGCAGACAGAAAAGTTGGGGTGGCTCCAAATGCTGGTGTGTTACAGACAGAAGGTCTGAGGTAGTTTCAAATGCTGGTGTGTTACAGATAGGAGGATTGGGGTTGCACATGCTGATGTGTTGCAGCAGACAGAAGGATTGGAGAGTTTGCAAATGCTGATGTGTTGCAGCAGACAGAAGGATTGGGGAGTTTACAAAATGCTGGTGTGTTGCAGCAGACAGAAGGGTTGGAGAGTTTGCAAATGCTGGTGTGTTGCAGACAGAAGGATTGGGGTTTCAGATGTTGGTGTGTTGCAGATGGAAAAGCGGAGAAGAGATTTCTAAAATGCATCGTTTCAATTCAATAATTATGAAATTCAAAGTTCCGGGAATCAAATGAAAATATGATACAATTTGAATTTAAAGAAACTTGAATGTTTATATTGAAAAGGCTCAACACACAGGGTGCGTACACAAAGCTAAGAATACAATTCCTTTTTTACAGGTAAAAGTTTAGTCCACGATTTAATTCCATGTTTTTATTCCTAGATTCAATTTAATTCCCGATTTTATATTATGTTAAAATAATTGTAGATCTGGTCACAGCGTTCAATTGGAATGCAATTTGAAACATATCTGAGTGCGGGGACACTTGGAGGGACACGTGCATGGACACGTGCGGGGACACGTGTGGGGACACGTGCAGAGAAACGTGCAGGGATACGTGCAGGGACACGTGCAGGGACACGTGCGGGGACACGTGCAGGGACACGTGCGGGGACATGTGCAGGGATACGTGCAGGGATACGTGCAGAGATACGTGCAGGGACACGTGCGGGGACATGTGCAGGAATACGTGCAGGGACACGTGCAGGGACAAGTGCGGAGACACGGGCAGGGACACGTGCAGGGATACGTGTAGGGACACGTGCAGGAACACGTGCAGTGACACGTGCGGGGACACGTGCAGGGACACGTGCAGGGACACGTGCGGGGAGACTTATCCATGGAAAATATAACGGAATACTTGTTTTTGTGAGATTAATTAACCCTAAACATGAATAGTTAAATTGTATCGGATAGTGAATTAAAACTAGACATTCAGCACAGTCACATTAATTCTCTGTGTTCTTTTTAATCCTATCACCACAACAGCACGATTATTGCATCAATAGTTCTGACCTTGCTAGTTGTGTTGATACAAACACAACATTTTCCGTTCTTTCCATCCTCTATTTTGCCTTTTATTGCAAGTACAATGTTATCATTTTCAAATGGTGAGTTTTAAAAGCGTTAATTATTTTTATTTGCTTAGTTTTGTTTTAACAACTGCATGTGCATTGTAAATTTTACCAATTATTCATCGAACTCTGAATGATATTCGATAGTTTACTGTACAAACATCTTCGAACATTCCTTATGAGTCGTTATACTTTTTTAAAAGTAGTAGACCCACACGTGAAAATTTACGCATTTTTTGCTGATTTTATTCGTTTGATTTGCCAGTGGACGCGGCCTTTTCGAAGGAGTTTCCAAATTGAAGGATGTGCCTTTGGTATCCACAATACAATGCTTACAATACATGTATACCCTACCGAATTTCCTCCTTTCTAAATCCTTAAGAGCATCATAAAGAGACAAACCAAACAAGTAAGTAAGCAAGGAAGTAGCAAACTATGTATTATTACATAGTAGCATATAATTTCATTTCAGAATGATGTTCTTTGTGTGATGAATTTCTACAATAAATTCTTATTAAAACGTTACGAATGATTATTTTAAAACACGATATCTCAGAGATACTTAAATCTTAGGAGTTTTTCCCGTAGATTTTAGAATTCAATTCGTATAAACTAGATGCACCGGTAAACACATAGATGAGACTTCACGTGTTTGTCACTGATTTTTTTCGTTTGATTTACCAGTGGACGTGGGATATGTGAAGAAGTTTCCTCATTGAAGGATGTGCCTTTGGTATCCACAATACAATGCTTACAATACATGTAGGTATACCCTAACAAATTTTCTCCTATCTAAATCCTTAAGAGCGTCTCAGAGAGACGAACCAAGCAAGCAACAAACTGTGTATCATTATGCTGGGGAATTATATAAAAATTAATTGCACTGCCTTTTCAAAGGAGCATAATCAAATGAAAATTCTTAAATTCCTGCTCGGTTTACCAGAAAAAATTCCATGCACCAAAATTAAAAATTACAGCTAAAATAAAAAATTACAGCTGATTACTTCGATTCCTTTCTTAATTTTTCAAATAGAATATTTTTTAACTTGGAAAATTCCTGAGAAATCGCCATGATTTACTCCCGCACTCTTTTATGAAGATATTTGATAAGATGTCCTAAGAACTTAGTTCATTTTAAAATTTTATTCAAATTCTTTTTGGGTAAAGCATTTTGAATACAATCACGATATGTGTCGAGAAATTTAATAGCAAATAGAATTACTCCAGGAATGACTCTAACAAAATTTTTTGATAAAACCAATTTTCGAACCGTAGCACATTTGTTCACAAAATTAAAAAACTACGAACAAGTCAAAATTATTGCAGTTTTTTGGATCACAAGTAAAGTTAAAGAAAACAATTAATTTTTAGATTTCATTCAAAATAAGTTAGAGGTGGTGCTTTTTTGATCTTTTCTGCATTCATTTATGTAATTTTCTTACTTTTCAACTAACTTTAATATTATCAGTGTCAATGCAACTGATGGTCACAGTGTCAATGCAACTGATGGTCACAGTGCCAATGCAACTGATGGACACAGTGTCAATGCAACTGATGGACACAGTGTCAATGCAACTGATGGACACAGTGTCAATGCAACTGATGGACACAGTGCCAATGCAACTGATGGACACAGTGTCAATGCAACTGATGGTCATAGTGTTATCAACGATGGTTTAGGAATACAGTTTTTAAAAAAAGTAATTAAACAAAATCCTTCTTAATTATAATTCAACTGCTGTAAAATTAAAGTTGTTTCTTCACGTATGAATTCATGAACAAGTTACGAACAACGAATAGCTTTGTAGGAGTGAAGTGTTTAAAATACAATTTGCACTCATTCGTCAATAAATTCGTAATATACATAATAATTTAACTAGACGACTGCCATATACGTCTCAAGTAATTTCTAATTACCCCAACGAATAAAGTCTACGGATCACAAACTCCATTTATGATAATCCATTACGACATCTCTAATGTTCCAATGGTGAGATTCTTTTAATCTTGTTTCAAACAAACGTTAGATCTCTGTCACTCAGCCAACAGCTTTGTTGGGCCGTGACCAGAATAATTCTTATTTCGTCTACGGGAGCGGATTGTAAGTTCCACCTTGCACACTGGCCGCCAGCAGCGCACTGTGGCACTGAGGTTCAGCGACTTCAAGGTGCCTGGATTGATTAAAGATTCATCCACCTGCTCCAAAAATTCTGCATGCACTGCCACTAGAACCTACGCGGAGTAATATCATCAACTGGATGATACCACGCGGAGTAATATCATCAACTGAATGATACGTGCAAAGGAATACCGTCAACTGGATGTTGCCAAGCGGAGTAATACGGTCAACTGAATGATACGTGCAAATTAATACCGTCAACTGGATGATGCCAAGCGGAGTAATATCATCAACTGAATGATACGTGCAAATTAATACCGTCAACTGGATGATGCCAAGCGGAGTAATATCATCAACTGAATGATACGTGCAAATTAATACCGTCAACTGGATGATGCCAAGCGGAGTAATCCGGTCAACTGAATAATACTACGTGGAGTAATACCATCAACTGGATGATATCATGCAGAGTAATCCCGTCAGTTGAATGATACAACGCAGAGTAATACCATCAACTGAATGATACCACGTATGTAATGCAATCGAAACTCATCAAAGTTTACTATGTTTCTAAACTGAATGGACGTGCCATATAACACTAATGAACACCAACTTTTTTAATGTCGCTCTAAATCATGTAGTTTAGTATTTGCTTGCTCTGAAGATATTTATTTCAAAGTGCAGTAAACACAATATTTAAGCAATAAATTCGGGGTTGGGCTGGCATATAAAACCATTAATATTGTTTTTTGAGACTACTAGCTCCTCAGCATCAGAAATGATGGATGACCTGAAGATGTTAGGTGAGGGAGAGTGTTTTTGATGCTCCATGTGCAGGTTTTGTTCCATGTCCTGACGAAGTGCTTTAAGTAACGCTAGAAAACACGGTGGGATTCTTGAAAAAGGCGTTCATCTTTGGCCTAAAGGAGAGCCTTAACTCAAACAGCAGCTGTGAACATGAAAAAAATGGAGCACTGCAACAAATTTTAGTCCAAACACTCCTCATTTGCATCCGTGTCAGTAGAATAAGTGGGTGTTGACTGAGAGCAGTTCTAATTTTAGGACACACAAGTAAAGAAACACTAACATTTCCATTAAAATCGTTCCATCAATTATTCAGGTTCTACGCATATTTCTTTAAATTTTGTAAAATAAAGGGATGATGAATCACATCCATAATTCATTCAGACCATACATTGCGGCTGATTTCAACGGAATGTCGTTGTTGTGACGCATATGTTCTGGAGGGCACTGCCTTCGAGATCAGTATCGCTTAGAGCAGGGGTTCCCCACCTGGTGTACATGTACCCCTAGAGTACCTTTCCTTATCTTAAGGGATGCATTTAATGTTAGTTTACAGTTCTTAAAACCTAAAAGTTCTATTAAAAATTCAGTAGAATTTTATTTTTTACTCACTTTTCTTTCATAAAAATTCAGGGGTACATGCTCATTTGTTGAAATACTGAAGACATACAAGGTCAAAGAAAGGTTAGTAACCTCTGGCTTAGATCATCAACACTATATCATTAAACGCCAGGTTTCTTCTTAAATTAATAAATTTATATATTTTTCGTGTGCCATTCTCCTATGTTATCACAATGAGAGTTTCCCTCAAATACTGGTAGTTAAACCCATAGACTTTCAGATATATAGATTCTTAAACACTGGAGTTAAATCCGTAGACTTTCTGATTAGGTCTGCGAATCTGTTGCTTTAAGTTCTTTCTTTAAATGCATGATATTAAAACCCGTTATTTTTAACAGGCACACACACTAGTTAATAATGAAAAGCTATTGTCGGAGCTAGTATGGCTAACAAACTGCAGGTAAGATACGAATTTTCCACATTACTGGCCACTTATATTGAGAATCTAAAGGCATAGAATCAGTAGAATCAGTACGTTACAAAGCTGCAAGGGCTCCTATCCAATATTTGTGCAGACGATTTTTGAATATGTTAATGCAAAGACGGTTTTGAAAAGGTTCATGCAACTCATAAAATATGAAGTGCATACCTGATGTACAAAAATGAACTGTGACTGAAGCATTTTGATGAACCCAAAGAGGTAATTTTAAATATTTATTGATTTAAACTAGGAATTGGAGCGAACCTCAACCTGAGGGACCTTTTATACAGCAAATACAGGCTCTCTTTACATTAATCGATCAGATTCCTTTTATTTCTACTGAACTCCACTTTTAGTTGTGCTTTGGTCTTTATGCTATCACAATTTAACGTCTAACAAAAAAATGCAGTCAAATTATTTTGACGTATTACAGAAAAGGATCGTAAGTAAGTCTTGATTAAGTAACAAACAGTTTCCTATCTACAATGTCTGAAACAAAAGCTGCACGATTCTATATATTCTTAAATTTCTTTCGTTATTATGAAATGAGTTCATATTTTAGTCCCACAATTAACGCATACGAATAACAAAAAATTGAATTTTCCAACGTAGGTTTGAAAATCTTTGCTACTAAAACTTTCAATTTCTATTTCGAATCGTCATATAAACTTTGAAATTTAACCGTAAAAAAACATGTCTCTGCGAATTTTAACTCGTAATATCTGGGAGGTTAGATCAATTTTCTAGCTTTCTGATAGACAGTATCACAAAAACATTTGAAACAACTACTTTAACTGAATTTATAAATTAAATTTCTATTTGCTTTAACTTAGAAAATCATGGTCGCTTCTGGCGTGAAATACATTCGTTTTTTCTTGTTTTCAGTGTCGCGTTTTTGATGGAAATTAATTATTTGATCCGTTATTATTTGTTATTAATTATTTGTGATTATTATTTTATAATTATTTGCCCAAACTGAAGAAATTTTTAGTTATTAACGGGATTCTGAGTGGCTTATTAGTCTGAGATTGCATTTTCAAGGCAGGAAAACAATGAAAATATCTCAAGATGATCCCAAAATGTGTTTTTTCGGCACTGCTCTGAAAAGAGTTTACGATTTGATCAGACTGTACCGAAAACAATTTTAATTCGTTTTGCAGGTCCACTTCAACGGGCCAAATAAAATTGGACAGCTTTTGAATTTGATTTCATAGGAAATATTAAAATTCAAAGGTTTTGCTGACTGGTTAAACTCGAAGGTCGAGAAGCAAAAAATAGTGGAGCCGAGTTTAGAAACGATTCAGTAAATGTCGAAAACAATATCAAAAAAACATTACACCAAAGCTCTGAAAAATAAGAAATCGTAGTTTGATTTCAATTTGTGTTCAGCCTTGTTTTTGTGCGGTGATGCTCATGTCGGTGGTCTCGTAAACAGCTTAATGAAAATGCAGGAAATAATATCAGGTTTCAGGTCGTGATATAGAAATCTTGCGAAATTTGTCAAACGTTCGATGATTCGACTTTTCTAAGGATTTCTGGTTTAAAAATTAGATCAAATTTGCTGAGGATCCTCGTATAATGTTGCCATAATGTCTTGAAATGAGGATAATAATATAATAGTTCATTGTTATTAGGCATGTCACTTGTAAATTTGGTAAAACCCCATACCATAAAACTTACTTTAACTCAAGTGAAAATTAATATAGGGTTTCAAGCTGGCCTTAAAATTGTGCTATGTAAACTACCATCATTAAGCACTTGTCTTAGAATGTATGTATATCAGGGAACATCAGGTTCTTTAAAATGATTACCATATAAAACAATCTCATAATAACAAAATCTTTGAAACACAGACAATATAAAACCAAATAATTATTTGCTACANAGTAAAAATAATACATGCCCTCAATCACCAGCTTGGTCGACTGGTGAGCGAATCTGCTTGCGAGCGGGAAGACCCGGGTTCGAATACCGCTGCCGACATGGTTGACGCGGCTAGAAATACGGCATGGGACTTGGGTGAACAACCGAATAATTATCGAAGTAATTATCCGACCCAAGAATGGGCCAGAAGGTTCGTTCCTATAGCCTCATTCTATTCTATTCTATTCTATATCTAACGTAAATTAGAAGTTGAACACGCTTTGATTATTATGAACACAGTTTCAGTTTAAATTAACACTAAATACAGAGCGTGAAATGATGGAACGAAAAGTTTCACAATAAACGGACAAATAAAACTAGAAATATAATCATAGCAAACATTTATCTTGATGACACAAATATTGACTGATAATTTCAATTGTCTCTCATTCAAGAGAAATATTTGGAATTTCAATTCTATGACTTTGCAGTCTGTAATACGCCAATTTATTGTTGGTTGCAATAGTGATATATGTTAAGGCGGAAATTGCCAAAATTAGCCGAAAATTGTCGTATAACTAATTTAAAATACAAATGGTAACTTACACCGAAAAACTACATGTACACGCAAATTCCAGGAGTAAAAGTTAAAAAAAATATTCTTCATAATAAATTTTATGAATTTGTCTTTAAACAAATTTTAGTACAACTTTTAGAACATAAAGTTATTAGGTTTATTTCTTTTCTAAATGAATGAGGCCTTGTAAGTGTGTGGGTACTAAACACTGAGCATCTGAATATTCTACATATCTGTCTAGCTCAGTAGTTATAAGTTGGTTTTCCAATAATTGAAATGATAAAATTCAACGTAATTTATGATAAATTTTCATGTACCTCATGCACAAAATTGTCTTTTGACTACGTATATCTGTTTTCACTCTAAACTGGAATAAGTAAATTTAAAATCTTTTATAACATAAGCGAACGGTGAGTGAAATGCACTTTCAAGAAGTGCAATAATAAATCATCGAAATAACAATTGCTTAATCTGTTCTCGAGGTTTGCTTTGATTTTGTTGAGTATTAAACTTTGCTCTACCGTGATGAATACAAGAAAGATGAAATTCTCAGAAATTGAGTAAGTTGCAAGTTCAAACTGAGTAAAGCTATATGAGCAAACTAGTAAAGTTGATCTCTTCGTGTATCCTTTTGTTTGAAGTAATTATTGTAATATTTTTACAAATAGATAGTACGTGTGGAAATTCCACGGTTTAAAAGAGATAAAATTGAGCATCTATAACAATGAGCACATTTTTCAGGTTTACATGTATATTAACTCAATGTGCATATTTAATAGATTAATGGAAACCAAAGTCTAAGTGTTTATTTACTTTAGATTCTGATTTCAGATAAATAACTTTTCTTCAGCAATAAATTGAAAGAAATAGGACGGACACACAGAGATAGAGAGAAAGACAAAGATGGAGATACACTGTGTATTATATAAGTAGATAGCCACTAGTTAAAAACATTGATGTAAATTTCAATGGCAAAGTTCAAACTTTTTGTTATTGTGCCATTTGAGAATCAAAACTCAATTCACGAACACTGCAGTGAACAAAACCCAACAGTATTTTAAGCAGTGAACAAAACCCAACAGTATTTTAAGCAGTGAACATAGAGGTACGTGCTCACCAAAACAAGGACCTGGGATGCATTCCAATACCAGTTGCTGACAGCTCGATTTTGCGGCTCTGAAGCATGAAAATTGCAGTTTGCCTGACCTCTGAGTGCTAAAAGTCAGAACTCGAGGTGCATTTCAAGCGTCAGACAATACCCTTCTGGCAGCTGAATCTTACCCTCGTCCTGGGAGTGTTCTCATGGTGTCCACTTCTCCATTTAACTGTATAATAATACAGAGTGTATTGCTTGCTTGCTTGGTTGGTCAACCTCTCTGTGACGCTCCTGAGGATTTAGATAGAAGGAAATTCGGTAGAGTTTACGTGTATTGTAAACATTGTATTGTGGATACAAAAGGCACATCCTTCAATGTGAAAACTCCTTCGGAAAGCCTGTGTTCACTGACAAATCAAATGAAAAAATTCAGTAAAAACAAATGGATTTTTACGTGTGGGTCTACTAGTACTCGTATAGTTATACAATAAATGTTATATTTCCATATCTGTCTCGCTGTTTATCTGTGTGTGTCCGTTCCATTTCTTCCAATTTATTACTGAAAACAAATGATTGAACTGATCAGTGTGAGTATACATACATGTATTATAAGCGTTGGATTAGGGATACCAAAGGCGCCGGATTACTATAATACACGCAATTTTTCCGTTATTAGCCTTCATCTCCTACACATACATGTTATCGGTAGATAAGATACAGAATGGAAGTTCTGAATACGTTTATGAAAAATGTTAATCTAAAAAACAATAATTTGTCGTAAGTTTCATTCATTCGTTTGAAATTTTAAACAGATCAAATCTAAACCGTGGAATTTTCAGTGGAACTAACGAATAACGCTTGCAGTTGCCAAGACTTCTGGAAGAAATGCTTTGCTGAAGAGTGATAAAACTTCATGTGATGAACTGTTAAGGATAAGTAGAAGTCCAGTATCGTGGATACATGAGAAGTGTTTTATCGAACTACATTTCTAAAGCGTTAGACTTTCAAATGAAGCCAAAGCTTTTAATGAACACTGGCTACCTTGAAAGAGAGTCTGATTTTTTTGTCTTTTTGTTTTGTACTGTGGTGATATTTTCTTGTAAAATGCCCTTGGATTTTGGAGTATATGCATGCTTCGTTATTTGTTGTAGCTAAAGTTATAACTTAAGATTTGAAGAATTTATTTATGCAGGAAATGTCAATGAAAATTGCGAGAATTACAGACCAATACTGAATATAATGAAGAATCGTTTTAAGAAATTGTACAAGCAGCGAAGCTTAGAAATAATGATTGTGAAATTGACGAAATTGGGTGCAATATCAAACCTTTTTGTTGCTACATAATTTCCGTATTCTGTTCAGATGGTGTTCTCAATTTTTGTTTCAATATAACGTCATCTTATCATCTTTACATAGTTAAACTAACTAAAACTTCTTTCTCTCTCAGTCAGGTAGATATAATCACTGTTCTTTGATAAACAATTTTCTTGAAATAAGCTATATTTTACCATCACTTCAGCAGAAACTCAGTTCAATAGTTATAGTTCATTTTCCCCATCTAGTATAAATGTCAAGCCCATTTCATTCGGTAAATTCTCACTTCAACTGTGGAAAAGTTTTTAAGAAAATTATGTAGATTCTTCTCTGCACCACGCAACTAAGGCCAGGTTCCAATTACTTCCCGTGTGTGTTTATGATCCATTCTTTTGGAAGGAAGAAGGCAATTTTGGAGTCTCTGTCGACTCTTGGACAATACTGCACAGGCTCTGGAAAAAAATTTTAACAGTCTCTGAACCTAGAATCAACGGACACTTTTGGTATCCATGATAACAACGGGAAATATCTTCAATCATGGATACGAACACTGCTCTGGTATCCATGATAGCAAATAAAAAATATCTTCAATCAGAAAAAACTTTGACAGACTCTGAAGCTAAAATCAACAGACACTGCTCTGGTATCCATGATAACAAAGCAAATATCTTCAATCAGAAAAAACTTTGACAGAATCTGAAGCTAAAATCAACAGACACTGCTCTGGTATCCACGATAACAAAGGAAATATCTTCAATCAGAAAGAACTTTGACAGAATCTGAAACACATTTATGGTATCCANTATCTTCAATCATGGATACGAACACTGCTCTGGTATCCATGATAGCAAATAAAAAATATCTTCAATCAGAAAAAACTTTGACAGAATCTGAAGCTAAAATCAACAGATACTGCTCTGGTATCCACGATAACAAAGGAAATATCTTCAATCAGAAAGAACTTTGACAGAATCTGAAACACATTTATGGTATCCATGATAACAACGGAAAATATCTTCAATCATGGATACAAAAACTATTACTATACACTATATTTCCTGTTTTGATACGAACACTGTTTCGGTATCTATGACAACAGCGGATACATTTTCAATGGATGTAAACATTGTTCTGGTATCCATGATAACAATGGAAATATTTTCAATCACAGATACGAACATTGTTCTGGTGTCCATGATAACAACAGAAATATCTTCAATCATGGATACGAACACTGTTCTGGTATCAATGATAACAACGGAAGTATTTTCAATCAAGGATACGAATGCTGTTCTGGTATTCATGATAACAACAGAAATATCTTCAGTCATGGACACAAACACTGTTGTGGTATCCATGATAACAACGGAAATATCTTCAATCAGAAACAATTAAGGTAGTAGACATCTGCTATTTAGATCCTTGAAATCAACCATGAAAAATATGAACCACAATTTCACTTTGCGGGGATTGCGAGGAGCAAAATGCAGATTGCCTGTGTTAGTTAACCAAGCGGAAATGATGCTTCTTTTGCTTGAAATTTCCACTCATGTTATTTCCTTCACCAGAAAATGAAACTAAATTTGTAGCACAGGATATGAAAACTAAGGAAATTAGATTTTCCTGAGTCCTGCACGACAAACTGAACGCCTGCAGCTGGTATTTGAAATCGTATGTCGTAAGGTCGAATGTCGTAAGATTGGATGTCGTAAAGTTATATGTCGTAGAGTTTAGAAATAGAGCGTAGAAATATTACCTAGTTCAAGCAGAAGATCTTATCGAAATAGAGCGTAAAAATGATATCTGGTTCAAGCAGAAAATATTAAACAGGGTGTGGCAATACAAATTCCTTTTTTTAAAACACGCTTTCTTTTGAAAAAAGAAGTTGTGTTGCCGCACCCTTGTACAAATAGAGCATAGATGTGATACTGGGTTTGAACGGAAGATCTCATAGAAATAGAGCCTAGAAATAACACCAGGGCATTGCTGACGCTGACGTTCATTCCGGGCTGAAATACAGCCGGAAATTAGACAGGTTTATCTGACCAGACGGCGTTGAGGAATTGAACGACGCTTTGCAAACTTGGAGTCACGAATGAACGTAACCCAAAACACCAAGGATGATTGTACAGGCTGTCCCCAAAAATTCCACTGTATAATAATACATAGTTTGTTGCTTGCTTGCTTGGTCCATCTCTCTCTCACGCCCTTAAGAATTTAGATAGGAGGAAAATCGGTAGGGTACACCTGTATTGTAAGCATCGTGTTGTGGATATCAAAGGCACATCCTTCAATGTGGAAACTCCTTCGCAAAGGACACTACACTACTAAGGACACTAATGCTTACAATGCATTTATACTCTACGGAATTTCCTTCTATCTAAATGCTTATGAGAGTGCCAGAGAGACGGACCAAGCAAACAAGCAAACAAGCAACGTGTATTAATATATAATGGGATTTATGAGGATAGCTACGTTATGAATTTATCAAGCTAGTTAATATGGGGAAAACAAGTTAACACAAGTACAGCCATTGCTTGATTAAGCCAGGAGAAAATAAAATGCTCTCACCATTATTCATGTTTCAAATTAAACTTGGAAAAAGACTCGAAAACTTCGCCGTTAAATCAGCAAACCATCCATTAAAATTACTGAATTTTTCCTTATTATAAATTATATAGCAACTAAATCTAAATTTTAAAATTTTGTTTATATTTTAAAGTTTCAAATTTGGTTCAAATTTTGAAGTTTTAAAGTTGTTTTAAATTTTTATTTTTATTTTATTTGAAGCTAGAATGTTGCTCGTACAGTAACTCATGTCTAAATGCTGTGTAACTTATTTCCTATAGCACGTAAAACTGCTTAATGTTTATCATGACTTTCTAGCTGTCCTCCAACTTTCCAACCGATTGTGTGCAAATTGAAATGCTCCAGTCAATCCTAAGTTCAAAATCATCCATTCTTGTTGTAGGTAGAGATTGTGAAAAAGAAACAAATGTAGAGCGAATTGAACTTCAGTTGCTTTTCAGATGAAACTAGTTTCTATCAGATTCAGTTGGATTGATTAAAGACTGAATCAAAAATTTCACCCACTCAAAAATCCACTTTCACGAGATACTATTCCTCTCATTGAAAGAGACCATTTTAGTAATGGTAGGAATTTGACCTGGTCTAACGAGGGAGAAGCCCAATTTCGAAATGAGTCCAAAACCTTGTCTATTTAGCGCACCCTGCGACTTCCCATGGACTGCATAGGCCGGCACCATATGTGCTCCTTTCCATCGCTTCAATGCTGAATTGAAAGCCCATGAAGAGCGCAAAACGCGACTATTTAGCTGCTGCTCTCCGGCTGATGACCGCCAGCTTTGGGTCTGAAAGAATCATAGGTGCCCGAAAGAATCATTTGTGCCTGAGAGAATCATTGGTACCTGAATCATTGGTGCCTAAAAGAATCATAGGTGCCTGAAAGAATAGTCGGTGCCTGAAAGAATCATTGGTGCCTGAAAGAATCATTAGTGCATGAAAGAATCATTGGTGCCTGAAAGAATCATTGGTGTCTGAAAGAATCCTTGGTGCCTGAAAGAATCCTTGGTGCCTGAAAGAATCATTGGTGCCTGAAAGAATCATTGGTGTCTGAAAGCACTGCCAGCACTGCCGTTGCAGCACTGCCAGCACTGCCGTTGCAGCACTGCCGTTGCAGCACTGCCAGCACTGCCGTGAAGCACTGCCAGCACTGCCGTGAAGCACTGCCAGCACTGATGTGAAGCACTGCCAGCACTGCTGTGAAGCACTGCCAGCACTGCCGTTGCAGCACTGCCGTTGCAGCACTGTCAGCACTGCCGTGAAGCACTGCCAGCACTGCCGTGAAGCACTGCCAGCACTGCTGTGAAGCACTGCCAGCACTGCCGTGAGGCCCTGCATCGTTGGAATAACGCATTTTCTACACCAGCTCCCTCCCTCCAGCGCTGAAACAAAGACTAAGTGTCGTGATAGCAGGAGCTGGAGAGGCCTCACCACTTTAGTCTGTACGGAACTGCAATAAACTTCATCTTGATGGATTGACTCGCTGCAATGAACTGTTGTCAGGCGACAAAAATGACAAACACTCGCCTTTGTGCGGGAAAATTGCATTCTTTTTGCCACAGTGAGTGGATTGACTGGTAAATCAAATTTAAACCCTCCCAGCTTGTTACTTTGCTTTGAGGTTTTTGTTTTTTTTATCTGAGGGTGGAAATAATACAGGTAGATTGTTAGTGAAAAAGTGTCATTGTTTTTAATAAACTTTTCAACTTCTTCTAGCAGTACAAGTTTCTTCGTATATTTGCTTATGTAACAAGTATGTGACTTGTGTAAAAAGTCTGTGACTTGTGTTTCAAGTCTGTGATTAGTGTAACAAGTCAGTGTCTTTTGCAATAAATCTATGACGCTCCTTAAGAGCGTCACAGAGAGACGGACCAAGCTAACAACCAAGCAAGCAACAAACTGTGTATTATTATATAGTGGGATTTCTTTGATCATGTATGACTCATTTTATATCCTACTGCATTTCGTTTTTTAACACCATTTAAAAAAATTTACTTCCCACTCATAATTTTGAGCAGTTTTCGTTTAATTTTTCATTAAAGTTACACGGTCTGCCTACAATTTGTATTGAACAGAAACTGAAGACCTTTATTGAAGGCTTCAACGATGCATACAAATTCGCTGCTATCAATGGAGCTACTTTCAAAGTCTGGAACCGCTAATTCATTTGTTCAGTTCTCGCAATGTTATTGAATTAGTTAATGGAATGAACAGAATATGATTGGATTCGAAGCGAGGATGACATTTGAGCGTACGGATTAATTTGATTTAGCTTGGAGACGAAAAGCAGAACAATTCCACTATATAATACAACACAGTTTCTTGCTTACTTGCTTGGTCCTTCTTTCTGTGACGCTCCAAAGGATTTAGATAGGAGGAAATTCGGTAGGGTATACATGTATTGCAAGCATTGTATTGTGGATACCAAAAGCACATCCTTCAATGTGGAAACTCCTTCGCAAAGCCCGCGTCCACTGGCAAATCAAACAGAAAAATTCAGTAAAACGCCCGTGAATTTTCACGTGCGGGTTTACTAGTACCCATTAAGAAGTACGGTTTCGAGGCTAGGGGTGCGAGAACATTCTGAGCTCTAATATGAACTGAAAAATGCTTTTGAAGTATGCAGTTCATCAGAGCTTTTGTGGGTCTTTGAATTGATCTTGGGTATTCATTATTAACCCGTTCACGGTCACATTAATATACACATAGTGTACCGCATGTGGTGACGAAAAATCAGAAAAAAATGTTTTTACTCCAAATAACCAAAAATATCTAAGAAACAAGAAACCTAAGAAACTCTGACTACTTTGTGATGCACTAGATGTATCATTCTTCCTCTTACCAGGATGACGAGGATATAACCACGCTGAAGAAGTAAAAAAAAATTCACATCAATTGACGTGGAAAACCACGAACGGGTTAGTTACGTATCAAAAACTTGAGTTGTATTTAAACACATTCCAATTAATTTTATTTTGTTCCTGCCACAAAGTTATGATTTTCCAGAAACTGCAAGTTTGTTTGTTAAATTTGTTTTCAGATGGCTGCTGCGCAGAAGTGAAAGAATATAGTGAACAACGGAAATATTCTAGGGATAAAAGTTCACTTGTCAAATTACAATTTAGGTTTTAAACGCGGAAAAGGACGTTTCAAATTTGTACACGGTGGGTTACAAGTGAGGTACTTCTGTAGGTGCTGGGTTGTTGGTAGCACTGCTACGCTTGCAGGACCAAAATGCTCAAAAAAGGTACCTTACTTTTGACCCCTCCCTGTACAGAGTGACGACCTTTTAGAAAATTATTAACAGAAAAACGATGAAAGGTAAAGAGACCGGGTTAATTGTAAGAAATAGAGAAGATTTTATATTTTAATTAATAAATAATTATCAAAATATTTCATTAATTTAATATACATAAGTTTTCTAAAAGATGTGTGTTCCGCATGATCCATTATGCACAATAACTGAAGGACATCATCCTTACGGGCATCAAACAGAGAAGCAAACCTTCATTACACTGGGGCAATGACATCAAATCAATTAAGAATGTTTACTAGAAGCCGTGGTGCTTTGAAATTTGTTGATTGTTTACGCTGGTTCTAGGAATTAATCGACTCATGTACTCAGCAATGTACATAAATATTTCAGAATCGACATTCATTATTGACATTGCACCAGCACATCACAGTCATTGAAGATTATTTTGACGTTCAGTTCCTGAGGTTGAAGATTATCTTGACGTTCAGTTCCTGAGGTTGAAGATTATCTTCACATTCTGTTCCTGAGGTTGAAAATTATCTTGACGTTCAGTTTTTGAGGTTGAAGATTATCTTGACGTTCAGTTTTTGAGGTCGAAGATTATTTTGATGTTCAGTTTCTGAGGTTGAAGATTATTTTAACGTTTAGTTCCTGAGGTTGAAGATTATTTTAACGTTTAGTTCCTGAGGTTGAAGATTAACTTCACCTTCAGTTTCTGAGGTTGAAGATTATCTTGACGTTCAGTTTCTGAGGTTGAAGATTATCTTGACGTTCAGAATCTGAGATTGAAGATTAGCTTCACATTCAGTTTCTGAGGTTGAAGATTATCTTGACGTTCAGTTTCTGAGATTGAAGATTAGCTTCACATTCAGTTTTTGAGGTTGAAGATTATCTTGACGCTCAGTTTCTGAGGTTGAAGATTAGCTTCACACTCAGTTTCTGAAGTTTAAGATTATCTTCATATTCAGTTTTTGAGGTTGAAGATTATCTTGACGTTCAGAATTTGAGATTAAATATTATCTTCACGTTCAGTTTTTGAGGGTAACATCAAGCTCGCTTCTACTCAATCCAGTTGGACGTGTGTGGGAAACATGCAGCTGTGAAATGTTAAAGAGAGAAACATAATAATAGGAATATTAAATTTAATACAGGATGCGGCAACATAACTTCCTTTATTCAACAAAAGTTCCTTTCAAAAACAGGAAGTTGTGTTGCTGCACCTTGTACATAGATAAAAAGGGCAAATCCATGGCAGAACAAACAAAGGAAAAATACTTATAATTAGCAGGTGTTGGATAGAATTTGAAAAAGAATTATGAGCTTCATAAAAAATTTCTCATTATAATAAGCAGTTTTATGATTACGTTTGAGTCCATTCTAGAGTTGAGTTATTTATGCTTGCAAAATATTTACTTCCAAATTAAATAAAATATTTTATTACCAAAGCCTTAAATAGGCACGCGTCTTTTTTGAAGTCTGAGCCTATTCAGACACTACAGAAGTTGATTAAACAGATAACTCCTGTTTGTACAGCCTAGTACCTGATTGTACAGGGCAGTATCTGTTTGTACAGCATTTTTCCTGTTTGTACAGCCCATTGCCTGATTGTACAGAGCAGTATCGGTTTGTACAGCACAGTTCTTGTTTGTACAGCCCAGTGCTTGTTTGTACAACCCAGTGCCAGATTGTACAGAGCGGTATCTGTTTGTACAGCACAGTACCTATTTGTACCGCCCAATATCTGTTTGTGCAGCACAATACTTGTTTGTACAACACAATACATGTTTGTACAGCACAGTATTTGTTTGTACAGCGTAGTATCTGTTTGTACAGCATAATAATTGTTCCTACAGTACGCTAATTGATATAACGATCTAAATCACATGTATCTACAATCCAGGTATCTACAGTACATGTACCTACAATACATACAAACAGTAAATTATAAACAACTGCAACGCTTGGCAGATCAGTCTTGAGATACACCTGTCAAAGGCATTTCCTGATCCAATATTTTAACAAAATTTACGTTCCCACATGGACTTTTGAAACTAACGAGCTTTTTTCCAACATTAAGTATGATTGAGATGAAAGTTTTTCCAGCCCCAATTACTTGCAGAAATACACAATATTTGTTCTAATTGTACAACTTGTTCGCTTCAGTTTCATGGTACAGAGAAGGGGAAGAATTCATATTTAAGGGAAGCTTATGTTTGTATGATATGTATCGTTCATCATTTATGAAATTAAATGTATTGCTCCTGTTCAATTATGTGAGGCTCAATTGAGTTTATTTGAACTGGAATATATATAAACATCGGCGTAAAAGTTCAAGGATTTCACTACATAATAATACACAGTTTGTTGCTTGCTTGGTTGTTCCGTCTGTCTGTGATACTCCTAAGGATTTAGATAGGAGGAAATTCGGTAGGGTATATGTACATGTATTGTAAGCATTGTATTGTGGACACCAAAGGCACATCCTTCAATGTGGAAACTCATTTGCTAAGCCCGCTTCCACTGGTAAATCAAACGAAAAAATTCTGTAAAAAAATACGTGAATTTTTTTACGTGTGGGTCAACTAGTAAATTAATATCACAGATATAACAGTTTATGGTTCTGAGTAGTAAATAAAAGCAGAAAATTCAAACCTACTTACATAAATTTTTTTTCATTTGATCGTTTAGTTGTTTGGGCACTTATCTTTCAATAAACTTTCATGTTAGAAAAATTTACATACCCTCAATATATAAATAAATGTTTTTCCTAAAGAGGTAGTGTAATATTTGTAAAATAGAATCGTCGAGCAAGTATAAACATTTAAGAGACAACAATTGTAAGTCTGGAGGAATTCCCATTGCTATTTCATGATTTTCACATCAGGAATTTTAATGGAAAATAATTGTTAATTATTAATATTTAGGGATATACTGGGAGGGATATACCCTTTAGCTTCTAGTTATAAATGAAGGTGTCGTCCTTTATGAAGACATGATAATAACATGCAGAATAATGTTAAAATAAAACATGTTTCAACAAGGCTTTTCTCAAACTGCCCATATCTTTACTGCAGCATGGGACTTGGGTGCACGGCATGGGACTTGGGTAGCACGGCATGGGACTTGGGTAGCACGGCATGAGACTTGGGTAGCACGGCATGGGACTTGGGTGCACGGCATGGGACTTGGGTAGCACGGCATGAGACTTGGGTAGCACGGCATGGGACTTGGGTAGCACGGCATGGGACTTGGGTAGCACAGCACGACACTAATTTGTGATATTGAGCTTATCGAATCGGCTATATTCAGTTTTTCGAATTCATCATATTCAGCTTTTCGAAAACACTGCGTCAATTGAAAGACATCGCATTGCGTAAAACTTTGTTAATTTATCTTAACTGATTCATTGAGTTCATGTAAAACAATATTAAATAATTATGGAGAGAATTATTATGGCCCGACATTTCTATTAAGAACTACGAGGGTTACGATTACAATACCTACAGAATTTTTTTGTAGTTCTGGCAATCACGATGCCGAGCTGCCGCTGTGTCTGAGGCATCAAAGGATGAGGCTTTAACACGTTTGTAATCTTGGTATATAATCTGAAGCTTTACTTTTTCCAAGAATGGCAGAGTACCAACAAAAGTTTTATCCCATGAGAAAAGACTGTCGTGCCGCTAATAGACAACACCCTATGGTAATTAATCAGAATGAATACAACCATGATTAATACATCAATTGAACTCATATGGCTCTAAATCAGCTTAAAGTTGAAGTCTTTTGAAGCTAGATATGAATGATAATTGCCCTCCGTACTTGAATGCATGCACTGCCTCTTCGACACAAATCATAGACGCAGTTTTAGGCCAAACGCGTTGTGTGTGTTCGAATCGGTCGGGTACATCGCATTCAACTTCAAGTTAAACATGCATTCCAGCTACCGTCAGTTCAGAAAGCAGTTCAAGTGTTTGCCTCCTAGACACGAACTCTTGGGGGACACTACTTCGCTTGTCTCACTCTATTTTTTTCGGTGGCAACCGCAGGAATTCTCGAGAGATACTGGCAGAAAATTCCTGGACGATACTGAATGCCAGTCAATACATCTTTGTGTCCTGAGTGAAAAAGGCTTGTTTCGGTGACGTTAAATCATTTTGCAGTTATCGATGAGAGGAGTTTTCCCAAGTAATCAATGCTTGCGTATTTCTCTTACTTTCAGAAGAAAGATGTTATTCTTTATTTTTTATTCGTGAAATTAAAACAGCTACGGTTCCTAAGACTAGTGATAAGAGTTCTTAAGTCTTGTGACATATGATATTATACTTCTGAGTATCAAAACCTATTATATGATATTATACTATGTGTATAAAAGCTTCTTCCATGATATCATATTAGCAGTATAAAAACTTATATTGTTGCACACTGTACTTATAGCGTAACTTTAAGTTTCTTGTCGGTACAGGGACATTGTTTTAAGCAAAAATGTGAAGTTTTCTTAACTTCATTTCAAAAGCCAGCATCAACAACCATCACGCCCTGTAAAGGCGTACTTCAAAATGATCTCCATTACTCGTCACTATGGTGGGAGTTATCATCTTGCACTATGGAATTAAAATCCTGTCTTCGGAACTGAATTTTGCTTAATTCAGCCTGAAAAATTTGTTTTCGTCAAATTTTGGAATACAAATGCTGTGATCTGTCATTAATTCGGTCTATGTACAACACTTTTCAATGAGCATGACTTTTCCTTTTATTCTCTTTTAATTAAGTAAAGCTTTCATATATATCATTCATATAAAATATATGAATAATTTTTATATATATTCATATTTTTTATTTTTAGAGCCTATATATTGTATTCCCATACTTTTAACTGTTTTAAAAATCATTGTAGGTGAACGAAACAATAAAGAGACACATTTTCATCGCGAACTGTTAAGATTTGTTGCCATGCAAGTTTTGAACTTCTGTGTGAAAGTTTCGTCTAGATCTCAAACTTTTATTTTAGTTTCCTCTTCAGACTGGGGCCAGATTTTCATCATATATGAGAAGGATTTTTTCGTTTCTTATGAACTGAGTTTTTAATAAGTGTTCCGAGGTCAGAAGTTGTAGATACTGTGAATAAAATCTTTTACGACTTTGCTGAGATTTGTAGAAATAAATAATATTGTGCGAGTTTCTGTACATGTCACAAATGTGATCATAAGTACATTAGTAATCATGATCTTTGAGCACAATAATTGTTCAAATTGAATTAAGTCAAAACTTGAATCGTTCAAAATCATCCAACAAAAATAAAATACACCATGAACATGTGTTTTATTTGCAAATAGAAAAGCGATTAAATTTCTATTCCCGTGAATGATACATTTTTTCTGCCTCATTAAACAAGATTTACGAAAAAATCTGAGCTGAAAAACATGTTGAACAGCTGCAGTATAAGAACCATTTTATCATCGTGTGGAGAAGGTCAGGATTGCATGCAGGTGTTTTTATTGTAACACTCAACACATTTTCTATTTCTGGCTTTTGAATAATTTCTAGTCAGAAACTAAAAAATTGACATTATTTAAAGTAGTTAACACTTTCCGGACTCCATAATATATAAGATATTTATTTTTTTTTTATTTATTCCTTGCATTTTTCCCAATATCTCGCATTTTGCTGACATCACTTGTGTTTTCCAGCACACTACAACATGATTTATAGTGATTGTCTTAAAGCTTTCATGAAGTGGATAAATTGAACTATAATTTTGAAATAATTTTAATTCAAATGACTTTACCAGGGAGGCAACATTTGTGTTGCAAATCTACCAGTTTAATACGTGTATACAGATGCATTAAATTAGTAAATCCTCTTTCAAGAGAATTATCTTGTTTTAAAAGTTATACTTAAGATAGGTGTCATTCGAAGGATAGTCATGACAAATATATATATATTCAGTAGCGGAAAAGTCTACGGAGATTACTCCTGAGATTTAAGTATCTCGTGAATCCACACTGAAACCACCCACAGCATACAGGGTGTCACAACAAATGTATCCATTGACTGATATATGTATATATGATACCGGAAAGATATATATGATATCGAATTTATATGATAACTGATCTTATTATAATTCTGCTAGTTCCTTTTTTAGTTAGTTAGTTAGTACGTTACGCTTTCGTCGAGTTTGCAGTATCATAGCTAAAGAATTCCGCAGTGTAACATTAAAAGATGGCCTTTACATGCATTGATATGTTTGACATTTTATACAAACTTCTCCTAATTTTTAAAACATATATTCATTCACAGAACCGTAATTTACATAAAAAACTGTCACAATGGAGCAGAGATTGGAAGCTGCTCGCGATAGAATGAGATTCTACAGGCAGAGAATAAAGAATGAACAACGGCAGGAAATCCTTGAGAGGCAGAAGCAATGTCAGCAAGTGAGGCAAGTTGCAATGAACAATGCACAATGTAAAGAGTACCCCAAGCGGCAAAGGAATTTATCACAGCAAAGAAGGGAAAATATGGATGAGGAACAGCGGGCACAGTACCTCCAGCAGCAAATAAATTTATCCCGGCAAAGGAGGAAAAATATGGGTGAGGAACAGCGGGTACAGAACCTTGAGTGGCAGAGAAATTTATTTCAGTAAAGAGAACAGAACATGAATGAAGAAGACACAATGAATTATCATCAAAACCAAAGAATTAAGATATAGACAGAGATTTGAAAATATGTATCCTAGTTAACCATTTTAGGCAAAATCAATTGCAAAAACAGCGCATCAGCAGAAATGGACCACTATATTTCTCATCCCGTGAAATTTCCACGGGTCCTTCTAGTCTTTATTAAGCTGGATTTCGAGGGCATAACAGCTAAAGAAATAAATCAGCATTAAACTGTTGTATGGTTCCGGTATCATGTATACACGTATCGGTCAGTGGATACAATTTTTGTAGACACCTTCTACTTAGAGTCCAGGTCTAATCACTTGCATTTTAATTTTGTTTGATGATTTGGATAATTTTGTTTGTTCTCGTTCCTGTTTCACATTTTGTTCCTCAGCAGGAACTTATTTTAATTTTTTCTCAGAGATAGAAATTAATTTAGCATTTCATCGCATGCGTGTGAGTTATTTTTCTGTTGCTTGGTACAGTATCTTTTACTGAAAAACTTTCATTGCCCTAATACCAGTCATAATACACATATTTAACGTAAATTTCTTTTAAAAAGACAGAACAAGTTTCTGTTCATACAAGGTCTGCACATTTTTCCTAAAAATTACATAAAAATCCGTGTCATTTATTTGCTCTAAAAATTATCAGAAGTCCATTAGGAAATACATCAGATCAGAAATTTCCGTACACCACAGTTTGAAACGTAAAATTTTTCGGTTTACAGGACTCTACTTTTTACACCAAAAGTTTTCAATTAGCTGGAAAAAGCTGAAAGACAGTTGTGCAAAACTGATGTGTTTTTCGTGATCTACGAACAAATATTTCCATACAGACGGAGTTTCATGCAATTTCGACTTTTAGAAAAAAGCATATGAATAATTTCATTGCATTCAGAACGCCGATCGTAACAAGAATTATATTAGACAGTGTTTTGATTCAAATAGTTTGAAAGAAGATATCATAAAATTTTTTATCTCAATCATAATACCAGTTACGTTCTGTATGGCAAGAATTTCTCTGTAGAAGACAGTAATAAATTTTTTAATATTCATAATGTTGCTGGTTAAGCAATTCAGTTTTATTACGCAATTTCCACCAGAAAGGTGCACCGCACCTTTCAAAATTCCACTCATTTTTTATCTGATCAATTGAAATTAATTCCATCTTTAGCCAAATTAGGATCTTGAAATTCATTTATTCGCGCTACGTTCGGAGCATCGAGGAGATCTTATGTCTGAGCTGATGCTTTCATTAGAACTTATAATTTCGTTTATAATTTCATTTTCGTTTTGTTCATAGTTTTTCAGATGTTGTTAAATGTTTCAATTCTACTGTGTTTTTCATATAAACTCTCATTTTTGTTTAGAGTCCCAACCATGACATTTCAAATGTTGTTTATTGATTAATATTGCATGCAGTATTTAAATGTATTCAGGTCCGACTAGGTTTTCTAATATAACTTTTTCGGGACTCAGATTATTCTATATTAAATAACAGAGATCTTTTTAATCCATAGACAGCTGTCAACTACGTCTACCATTGTCCTCTGATTCATCAAAACCATTAAGCATCAGCTGTGTTCACCAGGGAAATCTCTAAAACAATTACGAACTAACTTTCTTAGTTCTAACCTGGTCGCCTCTGCATTATCTTTAACCATCTGCCCCTGAAGACCATCTTTATCGCTACCTTTTTCACCTTGAAGACCATCTTTATCGCTACCTTTCTCACATTGAAGACCATCTTTATCTTTAACTATCTGCTCATGAAGACCATCTTTATCTGTAAATATCTGCTCATGAAGAACATCTTTATCTTTAACTATCTGCTTGTGAAGACCATCTTTATCTTTAACTATTAGCACTTGAAGACCATCTTTATCTTCAACCGTCTCACATTAAATATAATGTCAGTCTTTGTATCACTGGAACTGCACGGACATACTCGTGCAGTAATTCCAGCTGTGTTTTATGAACTTCATGAAATTCATAACAACTTTGCCAGTGAGCTTCAACTTCTGTTTGCATGCAAGAATGCTGAGCAGAGAGCATCTGCATTTCAGATGTTGTGAAGAGTTTGAGTTTGTTCTTTCACTTTGATAACACATGCAACTTGTGAGACAATTCCAGTGAGTGTAGCTCTGCACATTTAAGTTGAACTGTAACTTGAATTGGATGTATTCAAATTTATGCTAATACATTGGAGTTATCAGGTGTCTTAATTCATACAAAACGCGAAGAAAAATGTTAAGCTGGTGATCGAATTATTATGGGATCACTGAATTATTACATACATACGTATGGAAAAATCACTGAGGGAGCATAAAATTCAAATACCATTTGAAACGAATAAATTTGTTAAGTTTGTTGAAATTCGAATGGTTCTAAGGTTGTCTTCGCTTCAAGTATTAATTTATCCATGATATGCCAAAATTTAGTCTGTCTCTCTAGACGTCAGGTATAAGAAGAGGGATTTGAATATTGAATGATTTAAACGACGTGCTGTATTGATTTCCAGTTCAAGAGACTTATAGATCCATTTTTGGGTTAGGTGGAAATGATGCATACAGACAGTGAATATATGAATACCTTGACGCAAAAGAACTTTCCATCATTTTATTTATTTACTAATGTAGTGCTGTTAACCCATTCGTGGTTTTCTAGGTCAATTGACGTGATTTTTTTACTTCTTCAGCTTGGTTATATCCTCGTCATTCTGGTAAGAGGAAGAATGATGCATCTAGTGCATCACAAACTAGTCAGAGTTTTTTAGATTCCTTGTTTCGTAGGTGTTTTGGGTTGTTTGGGGGAAAAACATTTTTTTCGAATTTTTCGTAACCACAGGAGCTACACTTTGGGTATATTAATGTGACTACGAACGGGTTTATGGAAACTGAGCAAATATGGGGCAATTTTACACCACTGCAAATTTCTGTTTAAATTTATGGGTTACGCTAATACCTCACTATTGAACACTAGGTCATAATATTTATTTATACGAGTAAATTCAATGAGGTAAAGCATGATAACATCAAGTACCAGTAAATATTGGTCCGAGTGATTAATATTTATTTGCACAAGTAAAGTATTTGTGGAAACAAAGTGAATGGAGTAAAGTAAAGTACGAATAAATATTTATACGAGTGAGTAATATTTATTTTTACGAGTAAAATGATTCAGATACAAACGTCGTTCTGACTGTTTTTTTGGCACCTTATAAAAGCTTTAGTTAAACTAGGAGAATAATGACCTCCAATTTTTTTATAGATAAACGCACACTCTTAACATTATACGTATAATCGATTTCATGATTGATTAGACTCAATGAATGCATCTAAAGCGTAATCTTTACTGATATTATTACTACCAATATGTTGAGTTTGCAGTCATCATTTCACAAAAATGTGCCTCAATTAATTGTACACAAATGTGCCCCAATTAATTGTACACTAATTTACATCAATTAATTCTGCACTAATGTACATCAATTAGTTCTACTTCAATGTATGCGAATCAAATGTGCACTAATGCACATCAATTAATTGTCCACCAATTAATCCTACTCTGATGTACACCAATAATTTTATGCACAATCAAAAAAATGTACACAAATTAATTTCGTATAAAAGGACCATACGCGTTGAGTTTTCGTTGGTTCTGTGGCATGTTTGCAGAAGAATATATTTCAGTGTAAATTCTCACAGAAAAGTGATTTAAAAATTCCTTGAATTAATGGGCATTTGTAATGGTGTGCATTTTTATGCATGTTGTGTGTTAATAAGTTAATGTCTTCGTGCGAGTATATGGTTCATTGTGGTGTGGTGTGATGTATACAGAGTGCGGCAACACAAAGTCCTTTTTTGTCTTTCAAAAAGTTATGGAAAAAGGAAGTTATGTTGCGGCACATTAGAGTTATCAAAGGACTGAATGCTTGAACTTTGGTGAACAAGATAAACCAAGGTGCAAACCGGTCCATACTTGGATCAATCATAATTTATGTGCACACACAAATCATTTATATGAAACTCATATAGTTACTGGAATCCTTATTGTTTAAGTAAATTATTGTTAGCTATAGCAGGACTGGGGACCAAAGCGTATTTCAAACTGAATTGGTTTCATCGTAAAGTTACCAACAAAACAAAGCTGAACAAAATGTTCTAATCTTAGAAATTCTTTTCTACCCTTCCCATGAAAAGAATTTCTCATCCATCTTGAATTGATCACTCTACCTAAATATAGACTCGGCGATTTTTCAAGCTAGTTTTAATGGTGAATGCAGTATTCGAATCAGTAATCAAAGGCTAGACCTGGATAGAGGACATTAGGACCGACAACTTCAATGCAAACAACGCTTGGAGTTTCCTCTAGCATGGAGCTCAGTTCGAGTGTTTGCCGTGAAGATGCTGCCGCTGTTTGTCGACGTTCGTGCTGTTTGTTGACGTTCGTGCTGCGTGTCGACGTTCGTGCTTCTTAACAACGTTCGTGCTGCTTAACAACGTTCGTGCTGTTTGTCGATATTTGTGTTGTTTGTCGACGTTCGTGCTCTTTGTCGTCATCCGTACTGGTTGTTGACGTTTCATATTGGGTTTCATATTTGATATGGAAAATGGGTTTCCATATCATATATGAATCAAGTAATTAGGCTTTTATAAGTTGAAGTCAATACGCATTTTAATTTTTTCAGTATCCTGGAACGATTCAAATTTTATAACTACTACCTACGAGAGTAATTAGAATTGAATAGAATAGAAAAGATTAAGGCCATAAAAATGAGCAGTTTAGTCCATTTTTGAGTTGAGACTCAAATCCCATACCGTCTAAAGTAAGAGCATCAATCACACGAGTACACTTCAATCTCCCAAGATATTTCAGTCACGTTCATCCACTCAACTCATGCACAGGTATTTCAGTCACGGATGCAATCATACACATGCCAGGAGTTAGGGATATAGAATTAGTACGTTATGATACCTGGGGCTCCTAATCTAATATTTGTGGAGTACCTATATTTTTGAATGTGTTCTATGTGTTCGAAAAAAATAAAATTTTGAATAGCTGGTTCTCAATTTTAACAATTTGAACTAGAACAAAGTTTAGGGGTCAGAATGTTTTTAAAAAATAAGTAGAGAAAATCTGAAAAAATCATTTCAAAAACTAAACTTAAAAGATAAATACATTTTCCAAAAACATTTTTTATGTCACTTATTTATCTTGTTTGACAAAAAAAAAAGACTCCCCAGGCAGCTTCCAATGATGACCTTCGCTGGCATTCCTGTATTGAAGAAAGGAGGAATGCTCATTCGAACAGGTGATTGGACCAATACAATCTACCTGACTATAATTGAACATATCAATTTAAAAAGATTTTTAAAGATTTTTTTTATCTTACACAATTATTGTGACGGGAACCTGAGTCTCTGAAACCTCAAAAAATGACTGTTTCAGGAAAATAATGTTTGGTGGCTCTCTCATTTTCCTTACACGGCCTTCTGTTGAAGAATTTTCATTTGGTGGTGAAATACTTGGGAAAAATTACACTAAAAAACTAATTTCACGATGGACCATCAGTTCGGCGTATAAACTTTGTAACTTTTCTGCAATTTTTCTAAATTTTGCTAATCCGCCACGAGATTGTGTTCATGGCATAATATCAGTTTTCAACGTCAATAGAAAAAGATTCTGTAATAACATGTAAATGAGAAATGATCAACAAGCTACCTGTATCCTACTCATCCTCTCATCTAAAAACAGTTCTTTTATTTTGATCTAACAACTGCAAAAACACCCTTGAGACAAAACAATAATTTATACTCCGGTATAGCTTTCAGGATTTCCAGATTTAGTGAGAGCTTCGTTCTCAAATCCAAACACGTTTGCCTACCTACTTGAGTGTGTGGTATGGGATAACATATAAATTATTCCACTACGTAATAATACACAGTTTGTTGTTTGCTTGGTGCGTGTCTCTGTGACGCTCTTAAGGATTTAGATAATAGGAAATTCGGTAGGGTATACATGTATTGTAAGCATTGTATTGTGGATACCAAAGGCACATCCATCAACGTGGAAACTCCTTTGCAAAGCCCGCGTCCACTGACAAATCAAATAAAAAGTACAGTAACAATCATGTGAGTTTTTACGTGTGAGTCTACTAGTTTAACAGAAGAACGAGAAATGAAATTTATTTCGAGCACGTAATGTTAAAAAAAATCATCAGGTATGCTAAGCAAAGCCACAGATGGCCAGAACCAGAAAGCTTAAGCTTCTGCGGGGTGCCTACGTGAAGTCATTGAGCCTTGCATCAAAGCGAGAACAAGTTGCACTGACACTCCAAATCTACAGCTCGCTCTCTCAATCAGCCTGGACCGTTTGATTAAGTATTAAAGCTGAGCCCTGTGACTCGTGAATCACGACAGCCCAAGAGTCCTTGAAGCCACTTTCAGGGTTAGTGACTCTGATTGAAATATCAATGATGGACTGACCAGAAATTCGAATGGATGGAGAGCAGGTTGTTTCGACTTCAGGCTTGACGCTGTGAATCAATGAAAGAAGGAGAATTACGTTTTTATGGGAAATGAGTTTTCTCAATGGAATTATCCACTTACATAATTGATAGTGTATCTCCTTCTCTTTGTATGTGTCCGTCATATTATTTCCTATCTAATACTTAAGAATAATTTTTCAACTGGAATCTGAACGGGTATATATGTTTCATTGGGTATTCTGTCGATACATCATATAATAGATGCCTATGCAGTATGATGCGCCTAATTGTTTGCATCATATTTGCCAATAATGCACTATTTTCTGACAGCTTTCATTGAATTCTTGTTTTATTCATGCTCACATTGCAAAATACGATGATAATAATAAATTTGAAGTTTCAGATTTTTTTAAATGCAAAGGAAATACCCTTATGAAATGTTGTAAGTTTTTGATCAATGTCTCAGAATTAGATAAAACGGCTCAGGCAAGGATTGCAAACAAGAAAAAAGGATTTTTTTGCTGCAAAATTTCATTGGATATTCCGTCTATACGTCATACATATTGTAGCACAATGATTAGGACAATACAATAAATTATAACAAGCAGCATGGGGAACTTTGAAATGAAGTTAGGTCTGGCAGGCTTTTATTCAATCGTCTGTTGAGAAATTTACTTGAATTTACTTGCCTACCAGGAAATTTACTTCCATTTCCTAGCCTGTTAGGAAACTTTTAATTTACTATCCTGTTAGGAAATTCACTTCAATTTATTTTACCTGCCAGAAAATGTATCATAGAATACGAGCTTGATTCCTCAACTTTGGAGTATTCCAATGACCAGGACAGTTTGTCAAAATCAGCTAAGTCGCAATGTCAGCACGAGGTTTCGAATAAGACAAAAGCTGCTCGTTTAAACTAGGATTTAAGAACTCACAAAATTAACGGAAACTTTGATAAACATTCCGGTCGAGAGAAAGAAGGCCTCGAGTTTTGAATTTTTGGAATAGTTTTATATCTAAATTGAACAGCTTAAAACGGGTAGAATTTTTATGAACACTCACGGTCTAACATTGTTGAAAGAATTGTTCTAGCGTTTTGGAATTAAGTATTTCAGTTTATATTCAAATTCATTGTGAGAAAAATGTCGAAGAAACTTTTCATTGATATTCTCCTTGGTTATTTTTTAGTCAACATGTATTTTTGAAAGTATTTTATCCTAAACTTCGGCGTTTACAGAATTAAATCAGAAGTTTCTATGAGTTGAAAGTCAGTTATGCTGATGAAAGTAAATTGATGGTATTTTGCTGGGAAATGCACTGAATCAAAACTATTGCACATGCTGCACTGAATGTGTATGTACACTGTAACAGTTCTATTGTAATTCACCATCTGCGTGCAATTTTGACATTTTATGATGATTAACATCACGCCCCAAATTGTCTCAGTAGTCTTTTTTTTACGGTCTGACCAGGTGGATCACATTCATACCCTTCTAGTCAAAGCTCTCTCAGTTGTACTGATTTTGGGTTTTCAGAACGTTCGTCTCTGTAGAAATACAGGGTGTTCATAAAGTTTCTTATAAAAATCTCTCATAACGTCTCAACATACCCTCTTTCACAAATAGAATCTCTGAAGCACACAAATGCCAAATGTGATTAAAAGCTTTAATAAACAATTAATACAATAGAACAAATCTGAATAAAATATCTTATCAATTTCATTTGAAATAAATTTTTTAAATGGTAAAGAGACTTTATGGACACCCTGTATTTTGAGTCCTATTAGAAACGCCTAGACCACTCATACACTCATGGGTGGCTCATGTACTTATATCCACACACTCTCTGCAATTTAGTGTAACTTTGTGAGCACATAACGTCAATTTTTTGTCATAATTTGATGCAAGTTCTCTGATCATTTCTCTTTGTCATAGTCAATGCCAAGATCACACACGTGACACACGTTCTTTTTAACCATTGATGTTAAACTATGAATATAATAAAAATAATAATAATAATAATAATAATAATAATACAAGCACTGATGTTAAACCAGAAAATAATAATGATAATAATAATCCAACCCTTGATGTTATATTAGGAATATAATAATAATAATAATAATCGAACCAGTGATGTTAAACCAGGAATATGATAATAATAATAGTAATAATCCACGCACTGATACTATAGTGAACACTGATGTAAAAAGTGAAAGAGACCTAGAATGTTAGAACTAAGTGTACAAGCACAGCAGTAAATTTTATTACTGTAAATTTCTGTCAAGCGACCATGCTAGTTTTTCCCAGAAATTTTACATGTAAGCACATAAATCTTTCACTATGCTGCATCCATCAAAATGCACACTAATACAGTTTTGGTCACAAAATAAAATTCAGAATTTTTTAATCTGATGTCATCTGTGAGCAAAATGAATACTTGATTTTTTTCTCGTATAATTCAATGAAATTCGTTAAACAGCAATATTTTAATAAACATTTGATTTTTAGTCCTATAATTTTTGCTTCATTTTCACTTTCTCTTTTCCGAAAAGTCCCTCTTTTTTTCAAAAAATTTACAGCTTGACTTGCTTGAACATAGGTTTTTGTTCCTATTCTTTCCTCTTTTTCTCTCTATAAACAGTTGTTTATGGAAGTTGTTTAAGGAAAATGTGTTCGCAATAGGAACATAAATAACTGTCTATGGAAAAAGAACGATCGTTTGAAAATTTTCGCCCGTGCTATTTTTTTCCAACTGCAGTCAAAGAAAATAACAAGAGCAGGAATTTTCAAACGATTCCTGTTTGTGTTCATGAAATTGGTCTTTCTATCACACTTCGGTCCATGATTTTCAGACTGATTGACTCATCCCAACTAATGCCTTTGAAGAGTCTCTCGAATACAGAGACATCGCTTCTTATTATGAGCACCATATCTTACAGAGCCTCAGAATATTAAGCTTAGCTTTGAATGATGTGTTTAGGCGCCCATGAACCATAGCAATCCAGCTCCATGTATCCCACTATACAATATTGCTCAGTTTGTTGCTTGTTTAATTGGTTCGTCTCTCTGTGCTACTCGTAAGGATTGATATAGGAAGAAATTCTGTAGGATATACATGTATTGTAAGCATTGTATTGTGAATGCGAAAGGCAAATCCTTCAATGTGAAAACTCTTTCGCAAACCCCGCGTCCACTGGTAAATCAAACGAAAGAATCCAGTAAAAAATACGTGAATTTTCACGTGTGTGTCCACTAGAAAGCTTCATATTTTTCTGGTCTGAAGACTTGAGAACAGAGCAGGGAAGATCGAATTGCTGGACCTAAGAAAGATTTAGTTCTTGATCACAGTGGCGTCCTCACAATGGTGTCATTTAGCAAGCTGCCTGAGCTGTGGACCATTCTGGAGGGTCTCTGCAGAAGTGCTGTAGGAACTCCTGGGAATAAATAGCAGACTTTGGAGGATAAAAGCTGGAGATGACTACAAATGAATCTTGGATGCAGTTACTTCCAGGCTCGACTGCATAAATGAAGGCATGGGAGACTATTCATTTATATAAATCAGAAGTATTACCTGTGTCAATCTAAGACTTCTAAAACTTTCGCAATAGAAATTTCTGGATTAGAAATCATGATGCAATCGTGTTTCATTGCAATAAGTGTTACAAGAAATTTGTGTGGTTATGAAAATATGGCAATGAAAGCGTAATTCCCACACAAAATTTTTAAAGTAGTTTTGTTGGAGCGTTGGCTCAAAGATACCCAATATTTTAATGATATTAAAAAATCAACTTTCAAATGAAGCTCATAACCTATTTTCAACTTATAATTTATTGATAGAACTTTTACAGTAGACTAAAATCTCACTGCGAAATTAAATTTTACGATACACTGAGTGATGTTTATATAAATAAGCTCTTTGTTGATATTTGTGAAAACCCATAAAATTAGATAGAAAAGAAGCTATATTCATATAAACAAATGCTCTGTTTTTATGTAATTATGAAAACCCCATAAAATTAGATAGAAAAGAAGCTATGTTCATATATACAAGCGATGTGTTTCTAATAATAAAAAATCAAGACCATTTTATAAAAAATCAGTATCTTATAATCGTGACCGTTTTCATTAATCCAGATTCATTGTTTTATACGTTTGAAAACAGTTACACGTTGTATTGTTAACTCTTTCATAAAGTAACATTGATGACAATGCAAATGGTCATTTCCTCAGTGATGACGGCTGCTGCAGTTGTTACGTCAGGCTTCTAGAGTGATAAATATTAGATTTTGGAGCTCATTGCGCTGCCATGTCATCAGTCACAGTACTGTTCTTTGTACTTCTAATCGGGCTATAAATTCGAAGTTTGCATCATTGAACAAGTTTCATTTGTCACCGAGGATCCTCCTACTGGCACGCACCAATTGAGATTATTTCGTTTTTTCTCATGTTCCATCTGAACATTTTTATTTACTCTTCCTAATCTGAGCCTGAGTATCCATGATACTCATCCAGTTGTGTTTAGCGTTGATGNGCCTTTAGTTCTCTCGATGCCTTTACTTTGCAATTTTCAAATGATTGATGCCTTTACTTTACTTGATGCCTTTACTTTGCAATCATCAAAAGGTTGATGCCTTTACTTTACTTGATGCCTTTACTTTGCAGTCGTCAATGGATTGATGCGTTTACTTTACTTGATGTCTTTACTGTATAATCATCAAATGAGTGATGTTTTTACTTTAGATGGCATGGGACTTGGGTAGCCGCTCATGAATGGACTAAACGGCTCGTTCTTGTTGCCTTATTCTATTTTATTATAGTTTAGTGGCGGTGGTGCCAATTAATTTCAGCTCAGGAAAGTAAGGAGTTAGAGAGGAATTGCTGTTTTAGTGGCGTTCATTGAAATAATTACTGCAATTAGAAAGAGCGGAAATAATGTTCCCGACTTGGAGCAAATAATTGTCAATAATAACAAATTTAATGGAAAATAGAAGTTAAAAAACGAACAACACAATGCTACCTATAATTTGACAATATTGACTCAAACTTTACTACCTATTTATTTTACAGATTTTGGATCTACACAGTTTCGATAATAACAGAGGTCTAAAATCTGTAAAAAAGTATTTTTCAAATGTTATGCTCGTGTACAACACAATTTAATGATTTTAAACGTTGGACTTTCTTGTAACTCTTATTCACTTTTACTTTTTTTGATTTACTGACATTTTTTATAGATGTTTTTAAATTATTCATACTTATTTAATACTGCCATAACGTCAAAGTAAAGGGCAACCCAGTTAAGGTTGAAATATTGTTAACCAATTCAAGTTTACCAATCGTTTTTCAGTCATTTAGTTATGGCCGTATCCTATACCATGTTTAGTATCATTCTTCTTCGTCCTAGTCACTGAGACGTATCCTTCATGACATTCCTCTTCTTTCTCGATGTAAATATGAGTTTTAAAATCTTTGAATCTTCTTTTCACGACTTACTGTGGTAATCCCGACACCATTTTTGGAACTGAAGAGATTTTTCGTTCAGAGAAGAAGCTCTGACAAGCAGAAGCAAATTTCTCTGACATTTTCATTTTCTTTGGCGTGATGCGGGAAGCCGATGAGAGAATGAGATCTTTCTGATCCTGCAGCATTCATTTAATTATGCTCGAATGACCTGATAGTGATCGTGATGGATCACCTGATAGTGAAGGTGATGGATCACCTGATAGTGAACGTGATAGATCACCTGATAGTGAACGTGATGGATTACCTGATAGTGAACGTAATGGATCACCTGATAGTGAACGTGTTGGATTACCTGATAGTGAACGTGATGGATCACCTGATAGTGGCAGTAATGGATCACCTGATAGTGGTAGCCATGGATCACCTGATAGGGGCAGTGATGGATCACCTGATAGTGGTAGTCATGAAACAAAAAATATTTGTTCCATCACATAAAAAAGCTAAACTTCTTTAGTCCCAGAAAAGCGACAACCTTGTAAAGCCACCTGAAGCGGTTCAATGAGAAAATAGTCGAAAAACACAAGATCAAGGCTGTAGGCAAGGTGTTACAGCACCTCATAACCCAACTGATCAATGGTTTCAACCGTCTAGCCAGTTGCATGTACATATACATGTACATGCATTGCTACAACGCAATTTTTGCCAGTAATAGACTTCGGCGTTCAAAGGAAAATCCTTGCCGATAATAAAGCTCCAAAGTACTTCAGTCGTTGACAAAATATCGGATTGCTGCTCTGTGATACAATAAGTGCGATCAGTTGGCGGAATGCCCATGTTTTTGATGCAGCGTTTGCAAATAAAACAGAACGATCAAGCAAGAAATTCGATCACGTATACGCGATAGTACCAGATGTAAGAAGTCAAAAAACGGAGTTCAATTGGACGTGTATGAAAATATGTTACTGCAAAAGCGTACACAGTTTTTTCATATAGTTTCGTACATAGACAGAAATCCAAATCATAGACATCTTAATAAAAAATTAATTAATTATTTCATTGATGAATTAGTTAATTATTAATTTTCCAAAAAAGGCTTGTTAGCACGTGATTAAAATATCTATATATAAATAAGGTGCATGTGCGTCATTAATGCGATTACGTTAGACGGCATAAAACATGGAGAGCAACCCATGAATGAAATAAACGGCTCGTTACTGTAGCCATATTCAATTCTATTCTACTTATAGCCCCACATGTGGAAATTTACGTGTTTTTTACTGAATGTTTTCGTTTGATTTGCCAGTGGACGCGGGCTTTGGGAAGGAGTTTCGACATTGACGGATGTGCCTTTGGTATCCACAATACAATGCTTACAATACATGTATACCCTACCAAAGTTCCTCCTATCTAAATCCTTAAGAGCATCACAGAAACAAGGACCAACGAAGCAAGCAAGTAAGCAAGCGACAAACTGTGTATTATTATGTAGTGGAATTATCGTCTTGCTTGGTCCGTCCTGATGGTCCCCGTACCGCATTACAGCTGTTCTCATTTGCGAACTCGACGGCCGTTCTTGCCCGTGAAAACAGACGGTCAGCGAGATAAACTCAGAGTTTTGCGACTGGAGGAGATGTTCTTGAGTTTTTCTTTGCTAAAGAAGTGAATAAAAGTTGAAGTTCTGCTGTGGAACCAGAGTCATCCATTGCAACTCCAGGTGGCTTATCGTTAGTGCGAAATATGCAGCGCCTGGAGAGTTTGGCAATTTTTCGACACCGGTCTTGCCATTATAGTAAGACTTTCATTGAATATTTTCTTTTACCTTTGGAACGTTTAAATTCAATACAATGGTAGTTTTTATCAATGATTGTCGTTTGCTGATGAATTACAAGGTACGTATACACTGCCTCTTTTCTTCTTGATAATAATAAATTTAATTTACATAATAATTAATCATTGTAATGAATTGGAATAAAATTCCGGGACACTTTTGACCACGCCTTACTAAAATCACAGTTCTGCTTCTGATCATGTGAGAAAACTCACTATATAAATTCGTTGAAACTTTTGAAACTTGATTGGTTTAGTGGAAGAAGAATATACTTATTTAATCTCTCATGGCTCTCCCTCATGTTCTTTTGCGTTCCCACCAAAAAAATGAAATTTGAGGAAATAGAGAAAACTACAATAATAGAAAAAATTATAAAATATTAAACTGTTAAAAAAATCTACAAAATTGTCACCTTTTTGAAGCGAAATTCATCAACTTTTTAAAATGACTTTCTATAGCTCTTCAAGGCAGTAATTTTTCATTTTTTACTATTTTTTAAATATTTTACACTTCAGCAAAGGTTAAGAACACATAAAAAGGATAAAATGGCAGATGACATGTGACATCAATGACGTTTAACAGGTTAATAAGTGACGTTTTAAGTTCAGGTCATTATTATTATTATATTCCGAGTTTAACCACTGCAGCCACAACAATTTAACATCACATAACTACCCTATTAGTTGATAAAGAACCAAATCAAATTTCTTCCAATGCACTTTCAGTTACGTGACTTTCGTGAGTTACAAACAGTTACGTGACTTGCACTCATAATGTAACTTCGAAAGATGGCGTAACATACACGACATACAGGTACGCTTTCACAACTAGCAAGCTGTGAAACTTCAGCAGACGTGTTTTCCTACATTTAAACTAAACACAAAATTGAGCTGAACTTCTCAATACGTGTTCATGCTTCACATATACTTTTTTCCTTCGTCAACTCCGCCAAATTCTTCTAAGGAACATCAAACCTTTATTTCCTGTACAGTACACAACACAATACAGTACAGCGAAATGAATTGAAAAGTAGAAAGGGAGAAAGAGGGAAGGAGGAGAGAAAGAAGGTGAGAGAGACGGAGAGACGAGAAAGAGGGAAGAGAAAAAAGAGGGAGAATGAGAGGGAAAGCGAGAGAGAGGGGCTGTAGCTTTCTTCTTTNCGTAACATACACGACATACAGGTACGCTTTCACAACTAGCAAGCTGTGAAACTTCAGCAGACGTGTTTTCCTACATTTAAACTAACCACAAAATTGAGCTGAACTTCTCAATACGTGTTCATGCTTCACATATACTTTTTTCCTTCGTCAACTCCGCCAAATTCTTCTAAGGAACATCAAACTTTTATTTCCTGTACAGTACACAACACAATACAGTACAGCGAAATGAATTGAAAAGTAGAAAGGGAGAAAGAGGGAAGGAGGAGAGAAAGAAGGTGAGAGAGACGGAGAGACGAAAAAGAGGGAAGAGAAAAAAGAGGGAGAATGAGAGGGAAAGCGAGAGAGAGGGGCTGTAGCTTTCTTCTTTTTTCAGACGGTCTTACAACAACAAACCAAAAACAGATCACAGAACAGTACAGCACAAACCAACGAGACAAATAACAACTCAGAACATTCAGGTAATCTGCAGTAAATTCCTAGCATTTTATCGGGATATTTGCAGTTCTTTTCTCCCATAATACGACAGCAGCATGCCGTGACTTATTTACTTTCTGCAATGCAATCACCGTAAAAATATCAGGCTGCTCTTTATCTCTCACTTGAGTCACGGTCCTCGTCGGCCAAGTTTTAGAAATTGTAAGTACTCAATTGAGTTTTATTTTTACTTTATAGATTATAATTTATATTGTATTGACTGTAATTTGCATTTTATTGACAGTAATTTTCTCTCTATTGAAATGTAATGTGCATTGTATTGACTGTTATTTATAATTTATTGACTGTAATTTGTATTCTGCAATAGTTGCAGCCGGAAATAAAATAAGGGCCGGAATGACGAATGAGTGTATACATGTAACGATTTCTCGCTACTACCGTAGTAATAGAATTCGGTAGGAACTATCATAACTATCATTTAACGCAGGAATTATCATAACTATCGTGTAACGTAGGAACTATCATAAGAACTATGCAACTTAGGAACTACCCTAGGCATGTCAGAACACTTCCCAGGGCATAATAAAGAAGGGAAATCTACTGTATAATAATACACAGTTTGTTGCTTGCTTGGTCCGTGTCTCTATGACGCTCTTAAGGATTTAGATTGGAGGAAATTCGGTAGGGTATACATGTATTGTAAGCATTGTATTGTGGATACCAAAGGCACATCCTTCAATGTGGAAACTCCTTCGCAAAGCCCTCGTCCATCGGCAAACCAAACGAAAATATTTAGTAAAAAAAACGAGAATTATCATGTGTGGGTCTACTAGTCATAAATAGGGCTTATAATTTCAATGAAAAGTGTTCATGGGTTTCATAACTGACGCTGCAAATCTAGCATGTGTTCTTAGCTTTCAATTAAATTACGCAAACTTATGATGACAAAATATTCGTTGGTATTTTTTTCATGAGCTGTGTTTTGTAAAGTGAAGTATGCTTTAATACATTAATCTATCAAGCAAACACGCTTCATTTGCCAGTTTCTTCATTGATCTTTGCGTAGTCTGATGCTGGTGATAATCTTATTGATTTCCTTGCCTTATTTTCGACAAGAAACTACACAGTTTCTTCCGTATCCGCATCAGATTCGATAATGGCTGCTTCGACTTAGCTAAAATACATTCGGTGAAAAAATTGATAGCGTATTTATGTGCTTTAATGCTAGGAACTATAGTGGAAAAATCTTCCCAGTAGCTTATTGGCTTATCATGAAGAGATCGTTTGCCAGCCGTTCTGTGAACAGTTACGCTTATTTTTGTCAATTTTCTGGGTTTACGGTAATGAGATCCATCTGAAGGCACCAGCCAGCGCCGAAGGATCTGCCGAATGAATGCAAATCAGACCTCCAGATTTGAATTCATTCGAAGACTCTTGATAATTCCCATTCTTAAATAAAGGAGCCCTCTAGGGCTCTTTTGAACGGGATAATGAAGAGTAGTGAAGGGGGCTGACTTTAGAACGAGTCATTGACACATGAGATAAAATAAAAATCCACGGTTCTTGTTTTGGATAACCGAAAATGAACTTTGAACCATAATGCGTGACGAAAGAAGTTTAAAGAATGATGTGATGGTAAGAAAAATAACATTTTGAACCTTCACCCAATTTTGAACTGCAAACACCATCACCGACAGTGACACTTTTCAGGCCTGTGGAATAACAAAATTAAGTATCACAAACGTGACTGCAACACATTTTGACGCTGATGAAAGTTATGAAATAAACTCGAAATAAATCGAGCATGTGAATGAAAACTGATTGCGCACGACGGCAAGAAATTTTATTTTGAAAACTGATGACCCCTAAAAATGTATTTGCGACCCCACGCTGTGTTTGTTCATGTGACCGACACTGGTGTGGTGCCAACAACAACAAAGGAACAGGATTTGTTCCCCTTGTGAACACTCTTTTTCAATACCTGAACTACCACGTGTTTTATTTGAGGATGAATGCCAGTGTATGTCTTGAACGCTTGCACTCCCCATTAATATATACTTCAGAAAAGCTGCCTCTACATTTTTTACTCACGATAATAACTCTTACTTGCTATTTTCAGCAAGAATGAAAGAGACGAAATGCTTCTGGCTATAGATAGATGCGTGATATTTATGTCTGATATTCTAGGGAATTTTTTTCGGTCGAACTTATTACTTTGACTGTAGCAGTGTAGTAGATCTTTACACTTATTCTTCATTGCAAGTTGTAAAGAAAAGTGCTTTATGAGAAAGACTAGTTCAAAATAAGCATTAATATTCTCGAGTTATCTTTTGTACGAAATATCTAGGGCGTGTATGTTAGAAAATACAAATTTTTTGTGTGCAAATATACTTCTATTTGTGTGTATGCGTTTACTTTTGTATTCTCATTCTTCTGAGTCATGTTTACGTCTCCACTGTAGACTTCTCTATATTCACGTCAATCTGTCTGTTAATGGAAAAAATTCTTCGATGTTATCAATTGATTATATTTAAAACAGGAATGTATTCAATGAAAAGATATTACATGCTTAAATGTATGTAAAATAATCTTAATATTCTAAGACTTTTGCAAATGATGGACAATTTTGGAGGATTTTATATGTAATTATAAAAAAAATTTCATTGGAGCTAAATTTAAATATTAGTGTTATTTAAACAATATTTGATGGAAAAACTAATAACTTTTACATCATATAATATTTAAATCATTCAAATAATATTGATTGTAGTTGTTTTCAGCAACAGCACATAAGATTAATATCACCTATACTGTTGCTGTTCTAAAGAATATAACCTAGAAATAATTAAACTCTGCAAAAATGTTATTATATTCCTTGTCATACTTGTCCTGATTTCATTTTCATATATAATTGAGAAGAGATACAGGACGATTTTGTTATTTACAAAAGTAAGATTTTTTTTAAAATCACTTATAGTAATAATAATTTTATTCAAGGGTGGTTCGAGCTAATTTTATTTACAAACGGACGAACTTTAGGCGTACAAATACAGTTCGCAATTTTCAATACAATTCAAATCTATTTTTATCATCCAAATGGAGAATTTTAAGTTAGAAGTCTGCGTTTTAAGTTCAGAAACTAAAGCTCACGAATTAATTAACGATTATTAACTAAACCTCTTAAATGGAGTATTAATTATGAATTTGAGTTCACCAATTATTTAATAATTAAGAATTCAAGTTCACCAATTAATTATTACCCGTTATTTAAGTTTATAAATCTATTATTTATTATTAATCTAAGTTCACAAATGAATTGTTAATTATTAATTAAACTTCACAAACTGATTATTAATTATTTATTTAAGTTCACCAATTAATTATTAATTATCAATTTAAGTTCACAAATTAAACGATGGACATGACTTCACAAAAAGAGTCAATGTCTCTAAAGCTGAAAATCAATTCCATATTCCAGGTAAACACCAATGAACTCACCATATAAGAACCAAGTCTTAAATATTTTCTTCAGTGTTTAACACTAATAATACGCGTAATTCATTGTCAAATTTAGTATACTGTCATTTTGACTACCGGTAAATTAGTATATGGAATTATCATATACAGGACAAATATAGGGTAAACAGTTCTCGCAAAAATAAAATTATTCACTGTCAACCATCATTCATACACACAACTACCAAAACTCACTTCATTCTGAAGATAAAAACACTTACGTACATCTATACTTTACCAAAATAAAACACGCACTTCCTTTGATTATACCTCAGCCAGGGTCCTGATTTCCAAAAGTTACTTTCAACCAACATCTCCAGCATCTCAGCTTCTTTTGCCAATAATCTCCATCATCTAAATACACAACTACCAAAATTCACTTAATTCTGAAGAAAAAATATCATTCATGCATCTATACTTTACTAAAATAAAACACGTACTTCCTTTGATTATACCTCAGCCAGGGTCCTGATTTCCAAAATAAGCGAAATAACTTTTCCAGCATCTTGGTCTTGTCATCCAAATCCTTCCACGACTGCGGCACTCGTCCGCCTTCGCGTTACGAAATGTTGACCGCAGAAATTCTTAGCTCAGAACTTTGCTCATATTCCTTGTCCCGTGAAGTTCCGACTCAGTTTGAATCACTTAAGAAATCCCTGGACTTTTATTAGAAAATTTTCTTGCATACTAAATGCAAGGGCTGGAGAGAGTCGAAATGAAGGCATTTTATTTCGTAGGTAAAGAAGCCGCATTAAAGCAAGAAATTTAAAGCGTGTGCGAAGAATCTAAATTAAAACTATGACAACAATATCAGATGTTTATTTTTGCTGTAAAGCATGCATATGTTTAGTCAACTATGAACAATTTAATTGTTTTTAATGAAATTTTAGCGAAATCGTCCATTGTGCTTTGCTTTCATGATTCTCTATGTATGATCAATATTAATTAACTAGTAGACCCACAAGGGAAAAATTTAACGAGTTTTATATTGAATTACTCGTTTAATCTGTCAGTGGACACAAGATTTAAGAAGGAGTTTCCACATTGAAAGATGTGCTTTTGGTATCCACAATACAATGCTTACAATACATGTATACCCTACCGAATTTCCTCCTATGTAAATCCTTAAGAACGTCACAGAGAGACGCACCAAGCAAGCAACAAGCAGACAACAATTTGTGTATTATCATACAGTGGAATTTTATTACATTTTAAATTGTTGTTCTATGTATAACAGATTGCTACAATAAATTCTTATTAAAACGTTACGAATAATTATTTGAAAACAGGACTTCTCATATATACTTAAACTTACGAGTATTTTCCGTAGAGTTTATTGTTAAATTCATATCAACGGGCTGTAATATGTATGCACAAGTAGACCCACACGCCAGCGACTGTCTGAAACACATTAGCGACTGTCTGAAACACGACAGTAACTGTCTGAAACACATTAGGGACTGTTTACTTGTACAAAAGATTGCAGAAATGCACAACAATTTTGTCTAGAATTATCTCAGATTTTGTCCAATAACAGAGAAAAACTGATTTCTAGGTACGTAGAACGTAATAACTGATCACCAAGATTACTAGCTATGGTACAACAGTTCCCTGATGCATAAATTCTTCGTAGGCAAATTGCTTCATATTATCCCTGCCAAATATTAATGCACTCCTCGACTTCAAGGTCAGCGTATCGATCTAATCCATCACTAAGGTAGCCAGAATTAATGGGACTAATATTGGCGATGCTGATACTTTTATGCTTTACGGAGGCAAATTTCGCCGAGGAATTGACAAAATTGGCGATAAGCTTAACATGAAAGTGCTTCTGGATTCAAGAGCTTCAGTTCAATTAATTTTGAAGCATCTGAAGGCTTTTACAATTGAATGAAATATTGTTCAATTGAAATGTTGTTCTGTTGCGGACGCTTTCGTCTATAATGTATGATCTTCATAGGATGCCATAATTAAATTCTTTCAGACTGGCGAATGTATTTTTTCTTTGTTAGCTGCTCAGAACAAGTAAGTCTGAGTCTTTGTGATGGTGTCAGAAGCCTGTACATCAAAGAATTCCACCATGTAATAACACCCAGTTTGTTGCTTGCGTGTTTGTTTGGTCTGTCTCGCTGTGACGCTCTTAAAGATTTAGATAAAAGGAAATTTGGTAGGGTATACATGTATTGTAAGCATTGTATTGTGGATACCAAAAGCACATCCTTCAATGTGGAAACTCCTTCCCAAAGCCTGCGTCCACTGGAAATCAAACGAAAAAATTCAATAAAAACCACGTGAATTTTCACATGTGAGTCTAATTGTTTCTACAAAAAAGTCGGAAGCCTACAGACCAATGAATTTCTACTTAAAAGTCAGTGCACCTAAACTAAATATTTTTACCTAGAAGTCAGTGCAGTGATGTGGAATTGAACGAATGAGATTTGTTCCCTCATGAATATGTTAGTCCAGTCTACGTGAAGTCCATTATGACGTGTCAAATTCTGATGTGCATTTGCAAGCTAAATAGAAATGGATATTAATTCAGCGAGCTGAATAATATGTCCTCGCTAGGTGTCAGGAAAAAATACCTCAGTGGACTATAATTTCAAGTTAAAGTTGTTTTGCGTATCGCTTGAAAAATGTGCATTGTTTATTGCAGGCTGAATTATATAGAAAAAATAATTACTCATAGTAGAGTTAGTATGAATAAGAAATTTTGGAGGGAATTATGGAATCATTTCTATGATATCATGGACAATTCTCTATCGATAAAAAAAAAGATACATGACGGAATTTTTCTTTAACTAACTTCATCGTTTCTCTAATTTTACCTAGATCGCAAATAACTTCATCGACTCACTGATACATTGTAACTTTACCTCGGCTGTGAATAACTTCATCGTCTCAATAATAAATTCTTTGCCTCCAGTAATTTATTCTGGGAACTTAATCTGATATTAAAACGGCCGAAATATAAAATAATTTGAATATTGGATAGTCTCAGAGCTGGTCGTATCCGCTCAGCAGCTTAGGAAGTTCATAAGCTAAATTTTTGGACCCGTGCAAAATAAATGGTCAGAGCGTGTGCACAAGTTATAGTCTTTGAGTCAACAATTTTTGAATTTACTTGAAATTCCTCGCGCGTTGACATAAAGAAGGCGTAGCTTAGACCATGTTCTGTATTTTTTCCCTAAGTCTTTTTAAATTTTGTATTACGAGGGACATATTTTAGCTATCAAAATTTAGCTTCCAGATCACTTCTGGAAGCTGTAAAACTTGCTCGGCTTACAGAATAACTGCGATGGTGTTTATTTGAGTTAAGTTTATGTGAAATTTCAAATGCACTTACCTACAGGTAGAATATGATACATCCACTTGCACAAACAGTCACTTTCTATCACCCAACAAGAAAAAATACTTATTAATGTAAAGTAGTTGTTTTATACAGATTTGATTTCCATCAGTTGTGGAAGATATTTGTTAGCAAAACTGAATATTTTTTGCAACAGCAAATTTGTATGAGGTAAAATTCAACATTCAGCAGTCGCGTTTTATTTCACAAAGTAAGGCAAAGTGCTACCTTAAAATGAAGTACTCATAAAACAACCTTCCCATAAAAAAGTACTCAAAAATCAATTATCCATAAACTAAGGTATCAATAAAAAAGTTGCGCATAAAATGAGTTACCGAAAAAGAAATCACTCATAAAATGAGTTACTCATTAAATAAGTTGACCCCAAAAAAAACACATAAAATGAGCATGGATAACCACATGGTTTCACAACTACATGCTGAAAAGTAGGTCGGTAGCACTACAGACTGATCTACACATAGTAATCTTAAAACAACAATTCTTAAGAAACATTTAATCAGTATATATGATTAAAAGAAGGATAGTAACGCTACGCCATCGGTTGGACACTTGTGTTTAATGCTTTAAAGGTTCAAGCACCTCACAAGCCCGGCTCTCTTGGTGTGGTTCTTCATCTTTCATACATCCTCATCACATATATACATAGAATAGAATAGAATAGAATAGACTGAGAATAGAATGAGGCTATAGGAACGAACCTTCGGGCCCATTCTTGAGTCGGATAATTACTTCGATAATCATTCGGTTGTTTACCCAAGTCCCATGACGTATTTCTAGCCGCGTCAACCATGTCGGCAGCGGGATTCGAACCCGGGTCTTTCCGCTCGCAAGCAGATTCGCTCACCAGTCGACCAAGCTGGTGGTGCAGTCGACCAAGCTGGTGGTGCAGTCGACCAAGCTGGTGGTGCAGTCAACCAAGCTGGTGGTGCAGTCGACCAAGCTGGTGGTATGAGTTGTGAAGTCTTCCACAACACATTTCAATTCTGCCAGAGCACTTGGTTGACACCTCACGATGTGTGCCGTGATCTGAGCCCGGAATGAAAAATCAAAGGGGACAAGTCTGGAAAATATGGAGCCAATGGTGATCCATCCAACAGGAAATAAATCTGTTGCCAAACTTGGATTCCAGAAACTGAAGGCACGCGACTGTCATATGACAGTTAGTGCTGAACTTATTGCTGATTTCTGGTGGTCACACCCTTAACTGGGTACCAGACTGCATTTTACAAGAGCTACCCGAATGTGAATATTATAAACAAAACTGTTGCTCAGTGAATGGAGAATTTTATTTAAGATGGTGACTGTGGTGGTGCACTTGCGCCATTTTTGAGGATTCCACTTTCTAGATGAAATAATATGAAATAGGAAAATTTATACAAGTTTATATCAACGCCCGCTTTCTGTGGTCACAAATGCCTTTGTTTCATTAAAATATAGCCAATAAATAATCTTTATGAATTATTGTTTTAATATTATTATTTATAGATCAAGTTAAGGTTCGGTGTCTCGTTTCGACTCTTTTGGAAGACAAAAGCACTTTTCATTACGTTTAGGCAAGAACAAAAAATAACCTTACAAAGAAGTCATCTGAAACAAACGAAAGAGTTTCGTAAATTACGCTACACTAACATGACATTGCATGGTGAATAATTGATCCGATGATGAGGAAACTTCATAGTATGAAATAGAAACAAAAAACTAACCGATTCCGCAGAGCTTGGTCGAGGGAGCAACCATCAAATGATGCTACTCACTGCATCTGTTTGGAGTAGGTAAAGTCTCTTACGAGTTCACTAAGTTTTACGGCTTCGTATAAAAGATACCAAAAGCTCTTTTAGATCCCGATAAGGTCCTGTTATGTGAGTACCCTAGTCAGGTAATGGGGATGCTCTTTACCTGAGCAGGTCCAATAGCCTCCAAAGGCCTTAACGTGACCGAAGCCCGTGCTATAATTTGTAGCTTGGAATTCTGCTGCCGTGCTTCTGAATTCTTGAGAGGGAAATTTTGTATGTTCAATATTACGATGTAAAGGTCATGTACCAAAGCGTTCAACATACCACACAGCTTAATGGTCAAATCATAACAATATTTATTAAGTAATTGACCTTTACGTGAAAAATTACGTGTTTTTTACTGAATTTTTAAGTCTGATTTGCCAGTGAACGCTGGCTTTGCGAAGGAGTTTCCACGTTGAAGGATGTGCCTTTGGTATCCACAATACAATACTTACAATACATGTATACCCTACCGAATTTTCTCCTATCTAAATCCTTAAAAGCGTCACCGAGACACGGACCAAGCAAGCAAGCAAGGAACTGTGTATTATTATTTAGTGGAATATTCAGTAAACATGTTCTGATATTCTTAAAACCCACACTCGTTACATTCATACATGGTCATGGAAACTATCCTAACACTGCAGACACATGTAACTAATAATAGATACAGTCCTAACTTTTTTCATGAATGCAAAGAAGTTCCATGAAACTCTTTTGGGGCTGCGGCAGTTAAACCCTCATGCAGTTCTGTGTTCATTGCTCAGGAATAATTACGAGGGCAGTAAAGGCATGAGAAGCGCCTTCTTAATGCTGAGGCCTGAGGTAAAACAGGCATCCATGCACTCTGAAGGTCGTGCAACTGAGCTCTTTGTCCAGGGTTAGAGGAAATATGCAGGGGGCGGCACAATAAGTTTCTTTTTTGAAAGAAACTTCCTTTGGGAAAAGGAAGTTATGTTGCCACACCTGTACCTCCGGATACGTTTTGTGTTGTTAGTTTCTTGAAATCCTGAAGTTATCAGTTGCACGATCTGAACACTTGTTCGTAACTGGAAGCGCTTGAAGGGGAATTGGTTCGTAACTGGAAGCGCTTGAAGGGGAATTGGTTCGTAACTGGAAACGCGTGAAGGGAAATTTGTTCGTAACTGGAAATGCGTGAAGGGGAATTTGTTCGTAACTGGAAGCGCTTGAAGGGGAATTGGTTCGTAACTGGAAGCGCTTGAAGGGGAATTGGTTCGTAACTGGAAATGCGTGAAGGGGAATTTGTTTGAAACTGAGAATATGTGACGATAAATTTCAGTCTCAATGTACAGTTTGTCGAAAGAGACGCTTGAATATCAATCAGAAACAAACAAACAGAATTTTTGTTGAATAGAGTGAATAACGCAGTTGGAAATTCCATTTTATTTTTAGACGAGTGTTAAAGTTTATGTGTAGTCTACAATTATAAGTGGATTATTATTACGTTGTGTATTTTCGAATGTCTTAGTAGATTATGTGGTAATTAATGGTTATACGTAATTATTAGTATAGTATTCCTTAATTGATGGAAAGCACCATTAATTTTACTAAAAATTTTATATGGCGTGAGTGAAAATTTTCAGGAAATAAGACGTAATTCTTATACAACAAATACAAACAAAATACATATTCTCGTCACTGTTTGACTCTTGTCAGCAAAATAGCACAAATTATGAAATAGAATTCATTCATTGGATAAAATTCAAGCCTAGACAGATTCACTCTTTTGCAATTTTATACAAAGGGACTTTTTTCATTACTCAAACTCTTACAAGACGATCATAAAGTTATTTTGAAATAACATCGCTTCTAAAATTGCAACATTCATTACCCATTCGTAGGACTGCATAAACACAAGTCTGGAATCGCTTCTCAAACAGTCTCTAAAATTCGCGGTTCGTTGAATTTTTTTGCTGAGGGGTTATTTGAGGCATGGATCCCACAGTCACCTTCGCATAACTGCTGTTTCTCGTACTTAAGAATTCTCCAGGTGAATTTCTAAGAATTTTGTGCAGAGTTTAAGGGTTACTAAACAAACAATTCAAAAATAGAGACTGTATTTTTAGACTTCATAGTTCTATTTGCGTTCCGACGCATTCAAAACATGGACTGAGAAGTTGCAGTATTTTCGTGGCACCGATGTTTGTGGAGCATTTGGGGGCGTCTTGCTTCCTTGCAAGGAGCTTTTTTAAGACCGAAATCACGAGTCAATACAGCCTTGGCTTTCAAAATGGAGACGGAAAATTATGAATTATGAGAGGCTTCTTTGAAATATTTCGTAGTTGAGGAAAAAATTTCGTCCCGTTTGGACTCGAATTCAAACGGTACAATTATTTTAAAGTTACCGTTGAGAGATGAGAATAAAAGTGAATATTTGTGCAGGATTTGAGTGTCATTTTGGTCGACTTGCTGAAATTCAAGGTCACTCTTTCTTGTATTTATTCAACAAACGATCCCAGTACTATGTATGAGATGATATAAATTCAAACGATCTCGTCAGTTTACAAGCACGAAAAAAGTAGTGCATCAGATTCGGAGCAGCTGGTAAATTTCAGTACGCTAAATTTTTAAATTTGTATCCTCTCATTTATCAAAGCACGAGTGTTCCAACTTGCACCCTTGTCCACTTTCTTCATGGACGTTGGTTCGCTTTCTTTTAAATTTTCTACACCATTCAAGTACACTACCCTCAATCATAAAGTTGTCACCGTACACTTTGCTCTTTTTTAATGGATTTCAGCAGCACTACGTCCTTCTGCTTGCAGAAAGCGGATTACGCTTCGTAACTCCCATTTGAATCGATCGTAGCAGCCATGTTCAATTGCCCGTACCCCAGGCAATCAGGCTGTATCCGTTTTGGCGATTATGTACAGAAATAATCAAGGCCCTGCTGTGCTTTTGATATTGAAATTATCATGCTATGTAAATTTGCCCATCAAAACAGCCCATCGGTAATTGGAAAAAACAGCCCTCGTATTCAAGAACATGTTTGAAAGAATGGGCTTCAGCATCGTACGGCTAAATTTTCTGGAAACGACGTAATCCTCGTTCTGAAACTACACTCTTATGCTTCCCATACGACTTTTGGAATGGGTACTTTAAAAAGGGAATTTTCCGAAATGTGAAATGAATCTAGGGAGCGAGGATTTTTCAAAGTTTCTTTTAAACTCGGCATCACAGGAGGCTTCCCAAATGATTGCAAATTAATGAAAGAGAGCCTGGAAAATACACTCTTTTTTTCAGCAAAAGTTAGGTCAAAAAAGCGAATTTATTCACTAAATAAATTTCGAATCAATTAATTTTTTTTATTTCAATGGAAGAAGTAAACTAAGACTTATCTGGTAATACTTGCATTGAAGCTCAACTATTTCAAAGCTCAATCCAAAGTTTCATTGTGAATGGATACCATGGGGGGATATTCAGAGGGGGATATCTAGGGAGGGATCTCCAGAAGGAAGATCTCGTGGGGGATTTTCAGGAGGATCTCCTTGGAGATCCCAGGGAGATCTCCAGGAGGGGATGTCCAGAAGGGATATCCAGAGAGGGGGATCTCCAGAAGGGATATCTCCAAGAGGGGATCTGCAGAAGAGATATCCAAAGCGGGGATCTCCAGGAAGGATATCTAGGGGAAAGGAAATTGACAACCATTTATTTTACCTTTCAAGATACGCTGAAGCCGCCGACGCTCTTGAACCTGGTTCTGTATATTTAATTATATTTAATGAGCAGCAGACTGAGCATGTGGTGAATTATTAACTACTTTTCCTTATACTTAATAGGAGAAGATTCTTTTAATTTTTCCTGCGGCATACTTTGATGTAGGATGTTTTAATTAAAAAAGAAACTCAACAATTAATTAAAGAAGAAACTACAATTAATTAGAAAAGAAACCCAACAATTAATTAAAGAAGAAACCCAACATGATCCTAAAACCTGCACCTTCCTTTTTCTCATGAAACTTAACGAAGATCTAATTCATTACACGTCATATGGATTTTTATAGGTGTTCTTTTTTTTCAATTTATGAACATTTAGATATGATAGATAATATGAATATAAGAAATGGGAAAAATTACTCGCACCTTTTGCTTTATTTTTAGACTCAAATTATATTCAATTATGCATGGCGCATCATATAACTATTGTGTTCCACGAGTCACAATTATTGTGTACCGTGAATTAAATAAATATTTTCCTACGAGTCATGTATTTATTTTGCTTCAAATGTCATATAACAATTGTGTTCCACGAATAACATACTTTTTTTGTTTCACGAGCCATACAACTATTGTGTACCACAAGTCATATAATTTTTGTGTTCTACGAGTCATATAACTATTGTATACCACGAGTCATATAACTATTGTATACCACGTGCTATGGAACTATTTTGAATCACTAGTCATATAACTATTACGTACCTCGAGTCATATAACTATTGTGTACTACGAATCATAAAGGCAATAGGGTATTCGTGGAACCCTATAAGGTACCACGAATCATATAACTATTGGCTACCACGAGTCATATAACTATTGGGTACCACGAGTCATATAACTATTGGCTACCACGAGTCATATAACTATTGGCTACCACGAGTCATATAACTATTGGCTACCACGAGTCATATAACTATTGGGTACCACGAGTCATATAACTATTGGCTACCACGAGTCATATTACTATTGTGTACCACAATTCATATAACTACTGTGTCCCGTGAGTCATATAACTATAGGGTGCCACTAGTCATAAAATAATCTACTATTTTTAACTCTCCGTCACTTGCATCTAATTCACCGATGAAAATCTCATATTTCTTATAACAGGTACCACACTCGCGTGACTCTTTTTTCCTGACTTATCCTTCAGAAATTTTCCCTCTATTTGACTGCACTACCAGAGTACAAATAATTTCCCTTCTATTTGACTGCACTACCAGAGTACAGATAATTTCCCCTCTATTTGACTGCACTAACAGAGTACAAATAATTTCCCCTATATTTGACTGCACTATCAGAGTACAAATAATTTCTCCTCTATTTGACTGCACTACCAGAGTACAGATAATTTCCCCACTATTTCACTGCACTATCAGAGTACAGATAATTTCCCCTCTATTTGACTGCACTAACAGAGTACAGATAATTTCCCCTCTATTTGACTGCATTATAATTTCCCCTCTATTTGACTGCACTACAAGAGTACAGAGAATTTCCCTTCTATTTAACAGATAATTTCCTCTCTATTTGGCTGCACTACCATCACACAGATAATTTCTCGTTTAATTGACGGATAATTTCCCCTCTATTTGACCGCACTAGCAGAGCTCAAATAATTGAGACACAGAACAGCTCTTATGGCAGTCAAAGAGTTCTACCAGAGAGCCATTTGTATCCAAAGCCGTGATTGGCAAGGAAATAATTCCAAATTTTAGGCTTAGCAAGGGCCTGGATGGCAACGTATCAGCAACTGAAAAGTATGACTGAAATGTTTTAGGATCGCGTGCGTAATTTTGTATGAATGTCTTCTTTTTTGGCTTCCATAATGATGTGATTTGTTTCGTTAGAATGGATTTTTGGGAGACTGCACCTGTACTAGTGTGGAAAAGTTTTTGAACGATGCGGGTATTGGAATTTATTTTTCTTACTGAGATTGAATGAAGTAAAGGGTTATGTATGATTGACGTCATCAAAAGGGCCGCTATAAAAGCTTGATGTCAAAACGCTTGAAAAGTGGGAAACTTTACGTCAAGTCGCTTGACAACTGGGAGACTTGACGTCAGGACGCTTGACAAGCGGGAGGTTTGGCGTCAAAACGCTTGACAAGTACGAGGCTTCATGTCAAAACGCTTGACAAGTGGGAGGCTTGACGTCAAGACGCTTGAAAAGTGGGAGGTTATCCCATTATCCATTCCAGAGAAGCTTAGAATTTCAGTATTTTACTTAAATTCTCTACTTATATCCAGAGCCTAACGTATGAATCGAACGCTAACACAAGCGTCACAGTTTTTTATAATTAATAAGCCCTGATACAACAGAGAAATCTCCCCTGTCTTTAAAACCATTCAACACTAAAAGACCCACCCGTGAAAAAATTCACGTATTTTTTACTGAATTTTTCATTTGATTTGCCAGTGGACGCGGGCTTTGCAAAGGAGTTTCCACATTGAAGGATGTGCCTTTGGTATCCACAATACAATGCTTACAATACATGTATACCCCACCGAATTTCCTCCTATCTAAATCTTTAAGAGCGTCACAGAGAGACGCAAACAAGTAAGCAAGCAACAAACTGTATATTATTATTTAGTAAAATTCTTTTGACTTCATTCTTCGTTCAACAAAAATAAACTTCTGGCGAGACTTTCTTTCCGTTTGTTTCATCTGAGAGTGTGCTCAAATTTGAGCCGGACTCGAAAATTGTCGACATTTTTAAAGATCAAGAAGTCTTTCACTGCTGAAAGCCCTTGAGAAACCTCTACGAAAATTTTATTGGCGTCACGTTTCTTTTTGAGGGCTCTTGCACTGTATCTTGAAACTCGTAATGGCAGTTTGTTCTAGTCGAGCTTTTGAAGATCCAAATGAAGAGAAATTGAGTTTCTAGATTCTTTTGAACTTGAGACACCATTCTTTAGCTTTTACAGAATATTCTACAGTCAGTTCTCGAGTTTTACTGTGCGTTCTCGTTGGCTTCACAGAATTTTATTTCGAATTATTTTATGCTAACGTTCAGTGTAACTCAGTTTTAAATTATTCAACACTCAGAATAACATGAATTGAAATTATTCAACAGCCAGTGCAACATTAGTTCAAATTATTCAACGCTCAGTGTAAAATAGTTTGAAATTACTCAATACTCAGTGTAACATGTGTGAAATTATTTAACACTCAATGTAACATACTTTGCTGTGAGTGATTAAGGTACCTGCACGTGATCTGCACTTTAACTTCAGACAGTTTGGGACTTGGATAGCAGTCCAAAAATGGACCTAATGACTTGTTCATGTTGCTATGTGCTATTCAATTATATATATATATATATATATATATATATATATATATATATATATATTCTATTCTATGTACAGTATTATATTCGAATCTACACACTCTCACGAATTATGATAGAAACTCCACGGATCCATCCCCTGGTTTCAATACAGTTTCATATTCAGCTGCATTAAAACTTCTTTTGAATATTTCAGATTTAACTCTAATATTGGTGCAATAAGTTGAATTGTTGGCACTCGAACTATCATTAAGGATTTCAAATCAAATTATCTGAGTAAAGGTTGGTTGAGGAGCTTTGTGAAGTTTATGATAATGGATTGTACGTCTAAATCAATTAAGCAAATAGTAAAGTTGAAGTTATTAAACAAGTTTATGGTGTACCTCGTCAATAGCGAACCAGCAACTAATTTTAAGTCACAATTTTCAGTCACAATTTAGGATTTGGAGAGTTTATGTGCAGAAGAATGTCAATCAAAATCACGATGATAACGGTGCAATACTGAAAAACATGAAGAAATGCTCTAAAAATACCGAATTGTGCAAACAATTCTGCTGAAAATAATGAGTTCTGTGTGTTTCTAACTTCTTATTATCATGGTTGATTTCTCCCAAAAACAACAATTAGTTTTCATCAATAAAAATATTTGCTGAAAGCTAAAACACGACAATTGGAAAATACAGGTTTTTTTCAGATATCATTCCATGCCATTTAACTAGTTAAAAGAGTGCAGTTGCCTTTAAATTGCGTATCTGAAACTGGGTCTTAAGGCATTTAGTAAATATCAAAGTGCTTTTTTGACAAGAAGCAGGATAGTAAATTCTAAACACAGAATCTTTATCAGTGGTGTCACACAGATTTAATCAGTAAAAATGATAATCTGCTTATCTAATTGAACAAACATTTGTATACACGGTAATAACTATCAAATACAAGAGAGTCGCCTATTCTGCTGAACAATAGCTTGATTCAATAGCGATTGTTCACCTGCAACTTATATTCATAAAATTATATTTACTAGCCAAGTCACAAGCAGCCTCGTAAGTAGAAGAAGCCATGGAAACTCTTCTTCATGAACGTATGCTACGACAAAAATACTAATACGTTTACTTTGTAGCTGTCAACTAATCCCTTTGTGTTATGGGGTCGGAAGTCCCTGCGTTATGGGGTCGGAAGTCCCTGTGTTATGGGGTCAGAAGTCCCTGCGTTATGGGGTCGGAAGTCCCTGTGTTATGGGGTCGGAAG
>VCRD01000262.1:221131-259451 GCA_006783055.1 Trinorchestia longiramus
TTCCTGTGTTATGGGGTCAGAAGTCCCTGCGTTATGAGGTCGGAAGTCCCTGTGTTATGGGGTCAGAAGTCCCTGCGTTATGAGGTCGGAAGTCCCTGTGTTATGGGGTCGGAAGTCCCTGTGTTATGGGGTCAGTAGAAGTTCTTCCACTTGCAGCTTTTATGCAAATGAGACTAAAATAAAAATTCATCGATGTTCCTCGGCGCTGATGAAGCTGAAATTGGTCGCTAGCGTTAGCAATATCTGCCTTATGATCCATCGCACTTTGAAATTCTGTCTTTGAATGCTGAGCTAGTCATTGCTTTTGATCGTTAACACGTTGAGTGCGATACGACCCGCCGGTGGGTCGCTCAGGTTAGGTTCTATAATTTTTTCAAGGCTTTCTAGTGACTGTGTGTACAAAGTAAAGATTTGCACCAGCTAGGCAATCGCAGGCAACGTGTTAATGCAGTTATTGCGCTGTCACTTTCACTGGTAGAGCTGTGAATCAATGGGACGATGCGAGTCGGACTATGATGATCATGAAGCAGTGATCTTCTGAAAGTAGACGCGATGTTATTGTTAACAGAGAGTCAAGCCAAAAGTAGAAGTACTTCAAGAAACACGTATGTATATGTGACGTTAAATTTGTTCAATACCGTATCCCTGGTCTGGATTTTCCTAAATATCGGCTTTCAGTAATAAAATATAATTTATTTAACAGGTTAAGGTGAGAAAACGTGTTAAATAGGCAATCTATTAGAGATGCTGAACACAAATCGCCAACTATAAGTGTATTGAAAGGATAAATTGTGCATTAATACTAATGAACTATAGTAACCGATTAATATGAACCATCAATATGTATTGTATAGATATACATACATACATGAAAGTACTGCCTATATCTAGCATGTACACACATATGACGTTTAAATATATACATACAGGGTGTACCAAAATATGTACACATTTTAAAAGGCTATAGTTTGAAACATACTGGTATTCATAAAGTGTACATAAGGTGGGTTACAACGTATTATGAATACAAAATAAATATTTGCATTTTCCTTTTTTGTATGAGACCTGTCTAAGCCTCCTAGCACGAGTAGTATTCAAATTGTAACCGTTTAAAAATGCATATATTTCTAACAGAACAGAAATACATTAGGAACTAATTTGACGTCACGTATATATGTGTTTTTCAGTGTATTTCTACTTTTTGATGTGTACCGTACTTGCATGTATACATACATAAAAATGTGTACATTTTTAAAAGACTTTAGTTTGAATACTACTGGGGCCAGGAGGAAGGGACAAGTCTGATTCGGAAGAGCAAGATCTAAAGTTTTATTTTGTATCCAGAACACGTTATTACTCACCTTATTTTAACGCGTAGTATTCAAACTATAGCCTTTTGAAATTGAGTACAATTTTAGGGGACACCCTGTGTGTATATCTATAACTGACCAAACTTCTGCACTGGTGACACATGTTGCAGACGCGTGGCACTGTATGTTCATGGTTTTTAACAAACCTTCTTTATTCACTGGTAAACTTTTTCTTTGTGTTTTTTGGTAAACTATTTCTTTGTATTTTTTGGTAAACTATTTCTTTGTGTTTTTGAAAGCGCTGCGTGACTTTTTAAAAGCGTCAGGATTTTAGCTCAAAAATGTCGGCTGTTCTGACAAGATGTCGGAGTTTATCAGCCCCAGTCCTGCTGGCCTGTTTTCTTGCAGGACTCTGCAGGACTCTGCAGGACTCTGCAGGACTCTGAAAGCAAATCTTGTGGTCGTGTATTGGAAAAGAAGGAGAAGAAGAAAGAAAAAAGAGAAAAAATTTTATTTTAATCGAATATACAGTACATATCGGTACATCGGAATTTTCTGAATGCTCTGTTTCTACACACCAACACTTTCAAAACAACTCATAGATTTACGAATCAAAATTAATGTAATAAATATTGCGTTTTTACCTGCCTAACTCATTGTCAAGTGCAGAAAAACATCTCAAAATTTTCTCACACATTTTATTCCTGAAACAGTTAAAGGAAGAAAGAGAATTTTTGACTTCACTTAGAGTCCGCCTTTGAATACTTGACACTAATTCGAAGAAGAAGTTTGATTACAACTCAGTTATATCCTGACCTATATTTTTAAATGACAACTTTCCTGTTAGTGTTTCCCTCAGACCTGTCATCCAAGCATGCTTCATGTATTCCACCCACAAAGTAGAACGCAAATGCATTTCATTCTTTCCTGTAAAAGACAATTTCCTGCGTTCCCTTTCCCAGGAATTCATCTTTGCGCTAACAGACTTAAACCATTTCCTGTCTGTCGGTTGGTGCTGTGTTTGTTGTGCAGCGTAGAGGGAATAGAATCAAAGATCTGTCGAATTGACTTGAGCTCCGGATTACTTTTCCTTTCAAGAATGAACTTCTCTGAAGCATTGGACCGAGTAAGCGGTTTTATCGAGGCCGTTCTGCTGGAGAATTTTTGATTTAGCTCGGGCTAAAGTTCAAGTTATCTTGCATTTTTTCATAATTCGCCCCCCAATAGTTTCGGGCGGCATGTTCCATTCAGAGCCATGCAGAGACACAGGAGTTTTTTACTATGTTTTGGGGTGAGAAAATCTACACAAGGCGAAGTTTTTGAAGAGAATGCTTTTTCAAAATCAGGCATCACTCCTTGCAAAATTTTGAGTACATTTCGTTTTCCATTCTTTTGCAGCTGAAATTTCACTTATAATGTTGCTCATTGTCGCAAATTCATTTGATGTTCGTCAAATACTTTATAAATAAACTTAACGAAGTAAAACTTTATAAAAACTTAATACTTCAAATACTTTATAGATACTTTGCAACTTAGGTATGAATGAACTGAATCTATTCACATTTCGTATGAAAGTCTTATGAAAGAAAAGTGCCTTGATTAAAGGACTTAAAGGAACAGATGAAAAATACTTTAGATTTATAACTCTGTTTCAGACACGGCACACCTGTGAAAATGCTTCAGGTAAAGTGTGTAGCAAATCCAACACTTTGCTCCACAAGTAATGTTTGATTACATCTGTTAAACTAGGAATATAATAATACAAATTCTAGATCAGTGGTCCCCAACTCCTGGGCTGCGGACCGGTACCGGTCCGTGGAATAAACGGTACCGGTCCGTGGATTAAACAGTACCAGGCCGCACAAGAAACATTTAATTAGTTCCATTTTATTTACTGTGATGTATTTTTTTCAAGAGTGAGTGACTTTCCATGGACTAGAGGTTAAATGAGAGCTAAGAGACGCTAAGCAAAGAAAATCATCAACATCCTTGGCGGTCCGCGGTAAAATTATCGAACGTTGACCGGTAAGCAGCGATAAAAAGGTTGCAGAATACTGTTATGAATTATACATATTTTTGTTCAGTTCCATGGACATTTTATCAGAGTTTTTGACTATTTCCTCACAACAGCCAACTAAATTCAATGGAAGCAATGCTGGTACAGGCTTTGTTGTTTCTGCATCAGATATTGGAAAATATTGAGGACATTTACCAGAAAATTGCCTCGTTTAGGTATTCCCTTTCAAGCAAAGCGGCCTTTGTACTGGAAAATATTATACAAAAACATTGGCTTCTATGTTTCATCAGCAGCTCTATTGTTTTCGACGTTGAATTCAACTCTATTGTTTTCGACGTTGAATTCAACTCTATTGTTTGTGGCGTTAAATTCAGCTCTATTGTTTGCGGCGTTAAATTCAAATCTATTGTTTGTGGCGTTAAATTCAGCTCTATTGTTTGTGGCGTTGAATTCAACTCTATTGTTTGTGGCGTTGAATTCAGCTCTGTTGTTTTCGACGTTGAATTCAACTCTATTGTTTCTGGCGTTAAATTCAGCTCTATTGTTTGTAGCGTTGAATTCAACTCTATTGTTTGTGGCGTTAAATTCAGCTCTATTGTTTGTGGCGTTGAATTCAACTCTATTGTTTGTGGCGTTGAATTCAACTCTATTGTTTGTGGCGTTAAATTCAGCTCTATTGTTTTCGACGTTGAATTCAACTCAATTGTTTCTGGCGTTAAATTCAGCTCTATTGTTCGTAGCGTTGATTTCAGCTCTATTGTTTCTGACGTTGAATTCAGCTCTATTGTTTGTGGCGTTGAATTCAGCTCTATTGTTTGTGGCGTTGAATTCAGCTCTATTGTTCGTAGCTTTGATTTTAGCTCTATTGTTTTCGTTATTGGATTCAGAATATTAACTTTTGATTTGCTGTCTGCTGAATTGAATTTTACTTTATTGTATTCAACGTAACAACTCGCTCTGTTGTTTTCAATTATCTTCCTGTACAAATTTTCCTATTATGAATATTATTTTGAAATAAGCTACTGCAAGCCGTAGACTTCAGAAATTCCCTTAAAATGTTTTATTTTTTATCAATTGATGGTCTCCATTGAATGCCTATCAATTCATAACATTAATCAATTGACTACAAACACCAATCCAGTGCCAATAATTTCTAACTGAATACAATCAGGACTGTATCTATCCTCTGAAGAAAATCATCTACTTTATTTGAATAATTACTGGAATTATTCCCATCCTGAAGACTGATGGAATAAATAAATTTAATATCGGACATTTGTGTTATTTTCAACGCCAACAACAATGATTGAACGTTGAGAATAAACCTTAAAAACAATAATATCAGAGCGTAATGCCATTTTTCTTCTACTGGCATTCCTTTAGAATGTTTTAGAGCCTGTACTGTCACTTGTATGTGTTCAGCTTTGTTAACATTGCATAATCGTGTGCGTTTAACTTCATTTAAATTGCAAATACGTGTGCATTTAATTTCATTTTAATTGCAAATTCGTGTGCATTTAACTTCATTTAAATTGCATATTCGTGCGCGTTTAACTTTATTTTGATTACTTATTAGTGTGCGTTTAACTTCATTTAAGTTACATATTCGTGTGCGTTTAACTTCATTTTGATTGCATATTCGTGTGCGTTTAACTTCATTTAGACTGCATTGAAATAATGACAATATTTCGTGCTCTAAGTGTCACTTCATTTTATAAACTTAATTTTTTCTTTAATTTCTCACCAGAGTGATAGAATTTCATCGGTTTTCCACTAAGTTCAAAATCTGCAGGCAATCGTGTTACGAGCAATGTAAGTGATATCTTTTATAACAAGGTCAAATCCCTGATGTACCATAAAGTAAAATTTAAGTGTAAAGTTTAGAATACTTTCATATGTACATGTGGTACTTAGATCTATTAGTCATTTTGATTGCCAATTGCAGACATGTGTCTGACAGTGATACAATAAGGCTACTGTACCAAAATACATTGTTTTTATTTCAATTAGTCTCTATTGTTCTTTAAATTCCAGACAAGTGTTTATTGTTGTTAATGTCATGTAGCTGGCATTGTTTTTCTGATGGTAGGAGTAAAGCATTTCTATGTCTCTCTAGAATTATAACCTATTCCTAGTCCAGGCTATTAGCTATTCCTGTGTAATGCTAACACGTATTTACCCAATTTAGAATACTATCTCATCAGTGCATTTGTGATACATTTTCAGGATAAGCCAATGATATAAATGGGCAATAAATAGATGAGGCACGTCTCCAAGACATTTGGTCCATTCTTGGGCTGCAATCCAAATCTCATGCCGTCTAACGAAGAGGCATCAATCACGTACATGCATCTCAATTATACATAGATATTTCAATCCCTTGCGTACACTTTAATCACTTACAAGCATTTCAGTCAAGCAAACGTACTGCAAACATACAAACACAGGCCCAGAGTTAAGAATTGTGTGTAATTAATACTTTACAGAATTGGAGGCTCCTCGCCCAAAATTTATCGAGACGATTTTTGAATGTGTTCACAATGCCAGCAGAAACGATATTTTAGGGTAGCTGATTCCAGGTTCTGGTGATTTTGATCGGACAGAAGTATAGAGACTTGAATGTCGTGTAGGTTCTTCTTATTAGTTTGTGGCTGTTATTTCTGGTTCGCACGTTATTGTCTCTGTCAAAAAGCCGTTCTGGTGTAACATCGTTGAAACCATTAGATATTTATAGGTTTCGATGAATTGTCCTCTCAGTCTCCTTTGTTCTGAGATAATGAATGCATGGACAGGATGTTACTTATTCTATCATGACAAGAGAATCATACATCATTAATATATAATTCCCAATCTGCAATAGCACTAGAGATTTCAGTGGCAATATCAAGTTCCGTTTTAAAAGTTTAATTCATGTATATTTAGCAGATTTTTCTGCATTGCAAGTTTTATTTGTAATCATGTCTGTATAGGTGTCTGTGGCTTATTTGATACATCAGGCATGTATTATACAGTGTTACGGGCGTATCAGGGTAAACAATGACATTCTACCATCAAATGTAGCAGTTCTCCGTTTACCACCTTCTTGGTGCTACTGTTTTGGTCAATAAGAAATTATCTATTCCTATATAGCAGTAACCTGTAAATTAAGCTGCAACCTTGATGTTATGTAATATTAGTATTTTTGTTTCAGTTTCACCGGCCATTGGTATTATGTTTAATACGTTTAGTTCAATACCTGCACAACACATTGAGTTCAGCAACTGCACAACACGTTATGACCAGCAGGTTGAATTTGGCACTTGTATGACTCGTTATGTATTTTCATGTAAGCTAGCGAGCAGTATGTACAATTGAGGCAGACACTCGTGTCTCAGAATCATTCCTAGAAATTCGACCTCAGAAATACCACATCAACCGCCTAGTATCGTTTGGATCTCAAATCACGTCCTGAAATCCTTCCCCAGCAATGCCCTGGGCGCCTAATATTACTCGTGCCTCAAATCACGTCCAGAAATCCTTCCCAGCAATGCCCTAGGCACCTAATATCGATCATTCCTCAAATCACGTCCTAAAATCCTTCCCCAGCAATGCCCTGGGCGCCTAATATTACTCGTGCCTCAAATCACATCCAGAAATCCTGCCCCAGCAATGCCTTGAGAGCCCAATATCACTCGTGCCTCAAATCACGTCGAGAAATCCTGCCCAGCAATGCCCTGGGCACCTAATATCGATCGTGCCTCAAATCACATCCAGAAATCCTGCCCCAGCAATGCGCTATCAGCAGCCTAATATCGTGCTCGACAGCTCCAAGCCTTCAGCTGTCTTGTCTGGCAAAGCTGCTCGAAATCCCTCGTTGAGAACTGCATTGCACATCCAAGGCATGGAAACGCTCCTTGCATATTGCTCTATTGGAATGCCCTGGCAACCTCATTCTGTTCATGCATTGAAGACGTTAGGAAAGTTGTCTTTAAATGCTTGGAAATTCGTCCCTTAGGCTTAAATTGAAGATACGTGAAGTTTTCATGAATCTAGTGCTCAGAGAAGCGAGTAAACTTTTGCTTCAATAGGAGCATAAATTTGATATTTTATCAAACACTGGTGTCATGAAACTGTGCGTTTTTCAAAACTAAGACTTTTAGTATTACTAACCATCCGTAGACTCACACGTGAAAATTCACGTGTTTTTTACTAAATTTTTTCGTTTAATTTGTCAGTGGACGCGGGCTGTGCGAAGGAGTTTCCACATTGAAGGATGTGTCATTGGTATCCACAATACAATGTTTACAGTACATATATACCCATCCAAATAATGGGATGAGAATATGTATGATGCAAGAAAATCAAATGCCTTAGAAATTTTTCAAATGCCATAAGACACTGAAAACCAACTTGGTCATTCCAGTCAAGTGGTAGTCAGAAACCAAGCAGATTTATGCAGTTCCAGTTCTCGAAAATTAAGCTCCTTTCAAATGAAGGGCGAGTGGCGAGCCCTTCTGGAAAAACCCCTGGCCTGGATCCACTCAGGCGAGTAATCTCTGAAAATCTCCAGTTCTTTTGTTCAATGAGAACTAGACGGTGGTTGTTGAGCTATAAATTGCCTACGGAATTCACGACCGAAAAAATCCCAAAAACAGACAGAAAGAGATGGCAGCTCGTGTTGGGTAGATTATGGGACTCCTTTGCAGTGTAAGCTTATGAACTCATTAGACCAGAAATAAGAAGCACATGTTTTCGAGTTCTGTTAAATTTGGGTCCCCAGAATAATGTGACAGCATCTTTGGATTTCGAAGATTTATTTTTGGAGAATTTTGGAGTTTGACCTAACTATCTGGAATAATGCTTTATGTGTGACTGCATTTACAGCATGCTGCAAGATCTAGCTTTGCATTGTCACATGAATGTCACAATCATGTTTGCACTCATGTGTACGCGGAAGTGTAGATTCACACTCCGCCCACACACCACGTCTGTATTTTATATTGTTATAACAAATGTTGCAATTCCATCTGATGATCTTCGTTCTGGAAATTTCTTGCTTTTTCTCTTTTAAAACTTACTCTCCCAGCAAATTATTTTTGTTTCATACTTTGTCTTTAAAAGCACGCAACGTAAAATAAAGAGGAACTTTGTACAGCTGCTTGACAAACATGAAGCCATAAAGATTCACAAAAGCTTCTCAAAAAGATTTACAAAAATGCAGAAAAATATCCACAGAAAGACTAATTTCATACATCGGCACACTAAAAAGTGTGGTGACGTGCCTTTACGTTGCTATTTGCCATGAGGGATCTTCGACCAATTTTGAATATTTCATTCAGAGAAACCTTGTTTATGCTCTGCACGTACCATCCTGCCCTCTTCAGCTCCAAATATAGGGAACAAACTACCACATTTGACCAAAAATGACCTCATTCTGGCATTCGATGTTCAGCATAGCAAGCTTGGAAAAGGCACGTTTTGAAAATATTACTTTAGGAATTTATGTCGCATCTTCACAAAGCACAGAACTTAGGCCTTTTTGTAATTTAAAATCCTACATATGATAAAAATAGTAAACCCACATGGAGAAAAATTCACTTGATTTTTGTTTAAAATTTTTAGTTTGAATTGCCGGGAGACGCGGGCTTTGCAAAGAAGTTTCCACATTGAAGGATGTTCCTTTGGTATCCACAATACAATGCTTACAATACATGTATACCCTACCAAATTTCCTCCTATCTAAATCCTTAAGAGCGTCACAGAGACACGGACCAAGCAAGCAACAAACTCTGTATTATTATATAGTGGAATTTCCTCCTATCTAAATCCTTAAGAGCGTCACAGAGACACGGACCAAGCAAACAAGCAGCAAACTGTGTATTATTATATAGTGGGATAAGCTAATGCAGGTTTGTAAGTTTTTTTATGGGTTTGTTAAACATTTACTTGGAGATTGGTTTAATTTAGAGCTGCGTTGGAACACTGAAGACTGCTTTTATATATTTAAGTCTTATTGTGATATTTAGATAATAATATTGTACTGTAGGTAGATTTTCCAAGCATGTAAAACTTTTGTACGCTTAATGATTTTATAAATCAGATATTTAACATCGTTTCACACTCACATAAGAAACACAATTTTCTGCGAGAAATTTCACTGTTGAAGTAACTTTCCTCTTGATTTTTATGTTAAAAATGTGTACGTGTTACATGTTTAAAAGTTTAATTGGTGGCTGATTGTGCTTTACATCTAAAAGTGCATTTTAATTCAGCTAATTTCTCAAGACGTTTGTATCGCACAGAACACGCTCGTTTCAATGCTCAACCCAAAGTTCAATTTCCACAAGAAAAAAGATTTACATGAATTTTTCCCCATGGAAATAAATTATCGTCGAATAGGCCACGCAGAACTACTTGCTTTAAAATAAATAGCATCTCAATTTTTTTGGACAAAGTTTAAGCTTTGTCATTAATGTAATTTTCAAACTCTTATTCGGCGATAAATTGAAATAACGAAGACCTCATCGTTTGACACATGTATAGACTTTGCAAAATTTTTTCTATTCATGAGTTTCAGCGAACAAGAAGTCACGTCAAAAGTTTCTGTATACAAACGAATATTTTAACTTAGTAATGCCGAAATCAATGCATCGTGTTGGGGCCATCCGAATGAACGCTGAAAAGCTTGATATTTGTACAGGGTGTAGCAACACAACTTCTTCTTTTTAAAGGAAGTTCTTTTCAAAAAAAGGAGTTGTGTTGCCACATTCTGTATTTCAGTGATCTATGGCACAAAAAGATGTGTCTCGTTCTTCACAGATAGATTGAGCGATATTTATGCAGTATAAATCTTGACACTGACTTTGCCGTTTTTTCACTTAAAGCAGAATATAGAAAACCATGAAAATCGTGCAATAAATGAAGTATTTTTTATTACAATATAAATCAGTTCTGAAATGATTTTTAGTTCTGCAAAAATATTATAAGCAACTAGAAAGCACATCGGAACTTAATAGGAATGAATAAGAATGAAGTCTAAAGAGATATCTGATTTAACTCTAAAGTAAGAAGTAAAATGTGACTGCATTATGAAACAGTCACATTTTCACAAAAAAAAATTATATATATATATATATACGTATATATATATATACGTATATATATATATATATATATATATATATATATATATATATATATATATATATATATATATACATATTACGTATTCACGAATAAAATTCTTCAAATAAAGAATTTTTTATTCATGAATAAACTGCCACCATTTATGTAACAATTCATACCCACAAGAAAAACAATTTCTATCAGCAAGGCGATCGGTAGGGGAAAGTTGTTCGACAGGCAATCATATTTTTTCCCTGAAGCCAATCAAGATCTTTTTCCCCAGCCAAGTTGCAAGTTCAAGCGACAACTTCTCTTAATAAATCGACCCCTCGGGAAAGTTAACTTTGCCTCAATTAGGAAACTTTATTCTCAGGTAATTTTGATTTGAACTGTATCGTCAAATTACCATTTTGCGAACGACAGAGTTTCATTAGCAGTTAGAAATTTGCAGAGTCGTCAGTAAATATCAATACAACGTATTACTCACTACTAAATCACCAGCTATGTATTTTAGATGAGAAGTCTATTTTCCAGCAAAACCTGTGGGAATAACCACCTGGAAAAGAAAGCTCAATTTTGGTAAAATTTCTGGTCAAGAGACAATCACGGAGTGCCGAGATTGCGTCATTTGCGTTCGCATTTTCTTAGTTAGAACGCCCAAATTTTCTGAGAGATCCATGCAGGTTTTCTAGGCACCTTGATTCCAACCAGAATTTTTCATATCTATGATAGACCACAGCCAGCACATTTTTCCTATGGTAATTGACCAACGTCGAACGTAATATTTTGTGTCCGAACTGCTGTAAGTTTCCAACAACGAGACAACTCGAAAACAAATACTTTTATGAGAGGGAATTTGAATGCCACATCTTTTATTTCTTTGGTCAAGCTTTCGATTGTTACGACTACGACAAATTACAATGAATAACATTATAGTAAATAACATTATTGGATTATTGGTCTATTATAGTACCAATTTAGAATCAAGTAAATTTTATGGAGTAAAATGGTTTTAATCTTTGCTACCATTTTTAATATTGATTGTACACTGGATATTAAATTCAGTGTGCGGCAACGTAACTTGCTTTTTTCGAAGCAAAACGCATTTAGAAAAAGGAAGTTATTTTGCCGTACCCTGTGCAGATATGTCCTGTTATATAATAATACACAGTTTGTCGCTTGCCTGTTTGCTTGGTTGGTCTGTGTCTCTGTGACGCTCTTAAAGATTTAGATAGAAGAAAATTCGGTAGGGTATACATGTATTGTAAGCATTGTATTGTGGATACCAAAGGCGCATCCTTCAATGTGGAAACTCCTTCGCAAAGCCCTCGTCCACTGGCAAATCAAAGTTTCAGTAAAAAAGCACGTAAATTTTTTCGAGTATGAGTCTATTAATTTAGCAATATTTGCTACAACATATTGTTGCTCCCTATAACAGTTTTCTACACAACAGGCCTTTTTCATTTTCTCGCAGCTTGTACAACCTTTCCCTAACAAACAATTTCTCTTGCGTTTAATCGATTGGCTCTGCTGAACTAAGAAACATTTTCCCTAATTAACCCACGATAAAATGTCTTTGATGTGTGTGTGCTTGCATTTGATGAGAATGTTTTAAGTGTCCTATTGAAGATCTTCACTGTAATTTGTTTTGAACAGAAGATATCAAAGGAGAGCCAGCGAATGGAATACATGCATCCTCATCTGAACCCCGCGCATAATTATTTCATTAAGGCCTTCGTAATCTCATTAAAGTTGTTGAAGATTCGATTAGAGGTCTGGTACAAGGTATGTGCTAATAAATACTCGGATGATTGTATCCTAGTGAAATAAAGAACGCGTCATACAGAACAGCTGCAGTTCAGAACTATCTGAGCTCCATTTTACCATATTTAATTGGCCATCTGGAAATGATGATTATAATATAGAAACATTCAAGATCACTGGAAGAGAATAATTTAATATAGAAATATCCTAGATCACTGGAAGTGATGAATTTCATATAGAAATATTCGAGATCACTGGAAGTAAGGAATTTATTATAGAAATATTCTAGATTGCTGGAATCAAGACAACACATCGGAGTGTGGATGACAGTTTTAGTTACAGTTGTAGCAATATATGCAGTAGCAGTTGTAGCAATATATGCAGTAGCAGTTGTAGCAATATATGCAGTAGCAGTTGTAGCAATATATGCAGTAGCAGTTGTAGCAATATATGCAGTAGCAGTTGTAGCAATATATGCAGTAGCAGTTGTAGCAATATATGCAGTAGCAGTTGTAGCAACAGTTGCAGTAGCAGTTGTAGTTCCAAGAACAAATAATTAGTTACACATAATTTCAACACTCAGAAAAAATGTGTCTTCTGATCAGAATTCAATCAATGAAACACCAGTTTTTCCAGACATAAAAGTTTAAAAGTCGATTTTTATCCCGTTATTGACATCAAACCACCACGGTTTTTATCCATCAGTTTTTTTATCCCGTTATTGACACCAAACCACAACGGTTTTTATCCATCAATTTGTTTATCCCGTTATTGACACCAAACCACAACGGTTTTTATCCATCAATTTGTTTATCCCGTTATTGACACCAAACCACAACGGTTTTTATCCATCAATTTGTTTATCCCGTTATTGACACCAAACCACAACGGTTTTTATCCATCAATTTGTTTATCCCGTTATTGACATCAAACCACAACGATTTTTATCCATCAATTTGTTTATCCCATTATTGACATCAAACCACAACGATTTTTATCCATCAATTTTTTTTCGTCCCGTGTTTTTTTTTCTCCATCAGTTTTTTATCCCTTGATTAAGGAGGACAAAACCTGCCTCTGCCGCGCACACGTTGACAAGCCGCAGTAATTAAAAGCTTATTTCTTTCCTAAGAATTTTTTTTATTTTGCTAAATAAAACAAGGCGGTGTACCGGGAGCCTAAATCCTCTAAATCCTGAGTCCAAGAATTTTAATTGCCTGGGAGAGTTGAAGGTTGTAAGCATTTATTTATTTATTTAACTCGGACTAGGAATACAAAATGAAAGAGTTTTCCACGACATCCTCCACTTCCAAAACAAGAGTTTCTTTTCTTTACCACGAGTTAAATTAGTTCGCAATGTTATTAAGTTTTAATGGAAAAAGAATGTGCTGAAAAAATAGCTAACCTGGACTTGATATTATGGTCAATTCGAAAGGGATCCAAATCTCCACACTTGAAAACGATAATGAGTATGGAAAGACATGAAATTTTTAACTGACTGATATTAACATATTAAAATTTAAGTCAAAATTTTGCATGCATGATATTGTACGAGTCATAGCACGTAATAAAATTTTTAACCAATCGGTGACATTTAGCAAAGGAATTAAGCGTGTAACTGTTGACACAATCAACCAAAATTTCAACAAACGCGTTTCTATTTTTCTTTTGGTGCTTTCTATAACAGCATGTCAATTTGTTTTATATATGTTGGTCTTAGAAAAATTTTCCATAAGTTAGAGACGCTATTGACAAATACTGAATACACGTTAATACTGAATACACGTTAATACTGAATACACGTTAATACTGAATACTCGTTAATACCGAATGCACTGAATCACCAGCTTGGTCGACTATCACCAGCTTGGTCGACTATCACCAGCTTGGTCGACTGGTGAGCGAGTCTGCTTGCGAGCGGAAAGACCCGGGTTCGAATCCCGCTGCCGACATGGTTGACGCGGCTAGAAATACGGCATGGGACTTGGGTAAACAACCGAATAATTATCGAAGTAATTATCCGACCCAAGAATGGGCCAGAAGGTTCGTTCCTATAGCCTAATTCTATTCATATTAATACTGAATAGTTAATACCGAATACACGTTGGTATTGAATGCACGTTAATACGGAATATACGTTAATACTAAATACACGTTAATACTGAATGCACATTAATACTGAATACTCATTCATACGAAATAGACGTTGATTACATACCATGAATTACTTCTTAGGTATCATACAACATTATATAAATTCTCCTCAAGACCCATAAATGTATCAATGGCCTTAACGATGTTACCCTGGAAGGGCTTTTCAAGAAAGACGATAACGTGCGAACCAGAAATAACGGTCAAAAATTATTAATAAAAAACTTCAAAACATTCCAGGCTTTGAATTTCGTTCCATTTAACATTGCTGAATCATGGAGCCAGCTCCCCGAAAACATCGTTTCTGTTGGCACTGTGAATACATTCAAAAATCGTCTTGACAAATATTGGATAAGGAACCCCACACAGAGGCATTTCACTCACACACATGCATTGCAATCATACACAATCCCCAGGAATTAGGGAAATAAATTACTGGTTATATTTCCCTAACTCCTGGGGATTGTGTATGACTGCAATCCATGTATGTGATTGAAATGCCTCTGTGTGAGTAAAATACGTGTACGTGACAGAAATGGCTTTGTGTAATTAAGGTGCATGTGCGTGACTGAAACTTTTACTTTAGACGAGATGGGACTTTGGTATCAACCCAAGAATAGACTAAATGACTCATTTCTGTTTCCTTATTCTATTCTATTCTAAATTGCTATTGCTGCTGTTTAGTGCCTGCTGTTCGCTACGTTAACCACTGTTTAATCAATTACTACTGTTTTGTGCCTGCTGTTCATTGATTTTACCACTGTTTTGTGCCTGCTGTTCATTAATTTACTACTGTTTTATGCCTGCTGTTCATTACCTTTACTTCTGTTTTGTGCTTGCTGTTCATTAACTTTACTACTGTTTTGTGCCTAGTGTTCATTAATTTACTACTGTTTTATGCCTGCTGTTCATTAACTTTACAACTGTTTTATGCGTACTATTCATTAATTTACTCGTGTTTTATGCCTGCTGTTTACATGACCGTCTAAAGGCTTATAGGAACTCGTCAGTGTCAGAGACTCAGGAATTTCAATATATCTCCCAGTTAGCCACAGGTGCAAGCACTAGACCCCTTACAGATGATGACACAGGATAGACCCACTTTGAAAAAGTTTGATGCATCATAAATTGTGTTTCCATTACGAAAATGAATAGGCGTCCATCATCTTTGTCTAAACTTATTTTTCGTTGTTACTGAAATCATGCCAAAATTTACATGGTTCATAAATATTCGTAATTTATGATACGAATCATAAACACTCAAAAATTTATAATTTTCTGTGTTACAGTTGAAGAATTGTTTACGCGAATTCCGTCAAAAATATCACTATCCATTTGCTACTGAAAACTCAATACATATTTTCCACGGTACTGCAATCAATGACTGGATAGGTAAACTTATCCTAAAACTAACGTGACACGTTAAGGCAAATAACATACAATATTTGGATACAAAAATGCAATAACCTAGGAACATTGACGTAACGTAGCCTCCATTGAAAATTTGAAACAAACGCTTGTGAACACTTTGAAATCCCGCCCATACAAACTCCAATTTATATCAATACTCAACCTTGAAAAAGACTCTTTAACCTCCCTAACTCTTTGCGTGTTTGGAGCTACATTGTGAGACCAGAAAAAGTATTCAACCTCACAAACTGCTGTCGCCAATGGCCGAGGAAAAATATGAACACTTTCCCCCCTCACTAATCTGTTTACGTGGCGGCTTTCCGCACTGTGACTTCTCTTTCCATGGGGAGGCTTGAACCCTCTAATGACTAAAAGGATACTGATGTCCTCCTTGATAAAGTGTGGTGAAAGAAAACTCAAGATGTTTATCAATCAATCGTGGCACTCAACGTGTTTAGAACATTAAGAAAATCGTTAGGTTTTGCTTGTTTAGATGCTGCCGGCTGTGTGACGAACCAGTAAAAAGCTTGTGGTTGTGTTGCGTTTCTCTTTTCAAGAAAAATTGTTGGCGTTAAAAGGTTTATGTTGTCGTTGCCGTCCACTTTCCTCAAGCATTTCTCGATTATTCAGATGATGGCATAAATAATTTTGCGTTTTAGAGTACTTACACTGCCCTCTCTTTCCAGAACGCTGAGGGACTTTTTTCAGTGAGAAAAATTAACAAAAGAAGTTTGATAGTTCCCCTTGTCTGATATGACGTGTTTTATTTATTCTTTAGTTTTATATACTCACTAGCAGACCCACACGTGAAAATTCACGTGTTTTCGACCGATTTTCGTCATTTTCATTTGCCAGTGGACGCGGGCTTTGCGAAGGCAATATGCAATTAGCTGCATGCACTAGCAATGTATGCACACTGCAATGTGTGCACACTGCAATGTGTGCACACTGCAATGTGTGCACACTGCAATGTGTGCACACTACAATTAGCAGTGTGTGCTTGACAATCTTTTCCTCACTGACAATCAGACAGATAATGCCGAAACAGGTTTGTACAACCATATTGCACTTGTTTGCACAATAATAATATGGCTGAAAATATAATAATACCATGTTTGTTTTGTCGCAGTTCATACAATAAAAGCCAGGACTTGATTACCTCTCATTTGCCAGCAGGCTTTTGTATTCTAGAGTATAAAAGTAGTACATTTTACTCATAGTATATTTATTCATATGGTAGTATTCTGACATCTTCGTTTCTGGACAGTGGTCATGAGAGAGTATGTGACTAATATATTCTGTTTTGTCAAAGATATAAAATTCGTGCCCCATAAATTATTTCCCTTGAGAATATTCATGAATATCATAATCATAAACATAAATGACTTCCCTTGTGAATATTCATGAATATCATAATTATAAACATAATGACTTCCCTCGTGAATATTCATGAATATCATAATCATAAACATAAATGATTTCTTTTGAAAAAAAACGCAGCCCTGTTGCTTGAAAAACGGTCTATACTTTACAGTATCTATTGATTTACTTTACTTTTTAATGCACACATCACGTGCTTCAAAGGTTCTTTAATAATTTTAAAGTGTCTTGAACCAATTAAATGTCATTACTGCAGCAAAAATTAAAACAGAAAATAGGAGTATTATTCTGCGTTGAATGAAACGGAAAATAGAAGTATTATTCTGTGTTGCAGGAAACGGAAAATAGAAGTATTGTTCTGTGTTGCAGGAAACGGAAAATAGAAGTATTATTCTGTGTTGCAGGAAACGGAAAATAGAAGTATTGTTCTGTGTTGCAGGAAACGGAAAAGAGAAGTATTGTTCTGTGTTGCAGGAAACGGAAAATAGAACTATTGTTCTGTGTTGCAGGAAACGGAAAATAGAAGTATTGTTCTGTGTTGCAGGAAATTACTTTCGTGACGCTGAAAGTTTAATAAACTCACGTTTCGTCAAAATAATTCAGTGAAGATGATTATTTCAAGTTTACTGCTAATTTGATTTACTGTATTTCGAACTTTCGATCAGTTCCACCTGTAGTAATCTTGCAGATGTGACTAATACAGAAGTCGTAAATTGATCTAACATGTGTGTTTAATACCTCTAACATTAAAAGTAGATTAACGAAACAAATATGGAAGAGAAGTAAAAGTGAAAAACTGAGAGACATTGCATATGGCGCTCCGTACCATATGGGCGAAGATGCCTTCAACTAAAGAATCCGTTTTCTATGACACCGAAATCTCACAGCCATGCATGATTTAGTAGTTATTCGTCAAAATAATATCAAAAACACATTGATATGTACAAAATTAATTAAGTTATGGGAATTTCTATTTGACAAACTTTCTATGGCGATAGCTGAAAACTTATTTTTGGCGTCTTCGCCCTTGTAACACAAAACATCCATTTGTTAATTTCATAAATAAAATCTCATTTTTTACTCGCTACTAAATTTAATTTTCATTAATACTACAAATCTGCCAATTCATTTCGCTGCACTTCGTCTTTGTAAACACTCTTGGAGAATTCGCTAAAATTTCAGCACCGGAGAACAAGTTCTGACGAAAGTTACCAGCGATGCTCTTCAGTTTCAGGCTCAAGAAAATTACATGAAAAGCTGATTTTTTTTACTGCCACTAATTGGCATCCGTTGAAGAAATAATTTTAACGCACGGTAAATATAGTCGACGTTGCAGCGCACCTATATCCAGAGACGCGGATTACGAATTCCCCTATATAATAATATACAGTTTGTTGCTTGCTTGCTCGATCCTTCTCTCTGTGACGCTCTTAAGGATTTAAATAGGAGGAAATTCGGTAGGGTATACATGTATTGTAAGCATTGTATTGTGGATACCAAAGGCACATTCTTGAATGTTTCTGTGTTTTAAAAGTTTCTCAGTGCCTTAAAAGTTCCTCTGTGCCTTAAAAGCTTTTCTGTGTCTTTTAAAAGTTCCTTTGTATCTTAGAAAATTTTCTGTATCTTTTAAAACTTCCTCTGTGTCTTAAAAGGTCGAGCAAAGTAAGAGTGGCTGTGGAGTTGAGTTCAGCATGCAGGTGTTCCCTGGTATATCACTTTCACTTAAGTCTGAGGCTTAGAGTTGTAACAGAAGCAGCGTGGGTAACCTGAGTGCAAAGACTGGAAGCGTGACCGGACTTTCAAGCATCACAGCTACTCGATCTCGCAGTCACGAACTTGTGCCACAATAAGGTCTTCCAGGCACTGCAAAGCTGCTTCTACAATTTCTATAGAATAAAATAAGGTGATAGAAATAAGCCGTAATTCCCATAGAATAGAATAGAATAGAATGAGGCTATAGGAACGAACCTTCGGGCCCATTAAACGCCTGTGCGTGAGTGATATGTGTGCACACGACTAAATTTACGATTTACTTTTAGACGGCATGGGACTTCGGTATTGAACCAAGAATGGGCCAAACGGCTCGTTCCTATTGCCTTATTCTATTCTATTCTATTCTATTCTATTCCATTCTTGGGTCGGATAATTACTTCGATAATTATTCGGTTGTTTACCCAAGTCCCATGCCGTATTTTTAGCTGCGTCAACCGTGTCGGCAGTGGGATAGAGTAGAATCAGGCAATAGAAACGAGCCGTAATTCCTATACAATAGAATAGAATGAAGCAATAGAAACGAGCCGTAATTCCCATAGAAAAGAATAGAACGAGGCAATAGAAATGAGCCGTTTTGCCCATTCTTGGGTTCACCATGAAGCTTGCTTTTTGAGTAGCGTAGTTAAATCGGAAATTACTTTTCTGATTGATAAAAAGTGGTGAAGGGGAAAATAGAACTGAAAGTTGTTATTGAAAAATGTTCACATAACGCTGGGACGCCCTGTATACGGGTCCCGAGATGCTGGGACACCCTGTATACGGGTCCCGTGATGCTGGGACACCCTGTATACGGGTCCCGTGATGCTGGGATACCCTGTATACGGGTCCCGTGATGCTAGGACACCCTGTTTACGGGTCCCGTGATGCTGGGACACACTGTATACGGGTCCTGTGATGCTGGGACACACTGTGTATAATTCTCTAAAAAAATCAATTGGTGGTCGTTGTCCCTACGATCGTCCCTGGAACAAGCAGCAAATGATCATAAGAACAAGAGCAATAGAAACATGGTCGAGTTTTAGACTCGTCATGGGCCCTCATTCAGGTGCTTGAGGCGATTTAAAAAAACGGAAATGTTGCCATTACCGCCTTGATATTGGAACAAAGCTTGAGAATAGGAAGCTTTCCACATGATAGTAACTGATAAAACTAACTTGGACGAGTGCTTTCTTTGGGGGCATATTAGAATTTTGAGTCTGAGGTGAGATGGAAAGGTTGGGATACTTTTTCAATGTCGTCCTTTCGCGATTTTTCCGTGCTCTGAAAAATGTCAGCCTAAAGGAATTTGTCTGTGGACTTTTAACATGAAGCTGAAAATGAAGCACAATGCGTGACCACCGGGAGAGGGAAATAAAAGTAAATATAATACTGAAAGAAGACTTATGAAAGATTAAACAAATAAAGGGTTAACAAATTGTTAGTCCGATGTTAGTTTTGCGGAAAACATTTTTTTACCTTTGCTTACATTCATTCCAGAGAACAAACACGAAAAGTTGATGCAATTAACACAAATTGATGTCAAATTTGAATATTTGCTATCCATCAGCAAGCTCGTTTGTAGTGTAATTAACTAAAAACTCTGTTTTTAGATGACAAATAATTTGAAAAAAATTATCGTTACACTCAAGTATCGTTATGTATCACAATTAGAGTCATAATTCAAAATTTGAAGAGTTTATGTATGCAGGAGATGGCCAATGAAAATCGCGAAAATAACGGGCCAGTACTGAAAATAACGAATAAATGCTTTAAAAAGCACTGAAATCTGAATAACGCAGGTCAAAATAACGAGTTTTGTGTATGACAGAGCGTCCCTTGCATTAAATGTTCAGTAAAAGTGATAACAACTGGACAATGAAGATGAGGAAATAAAATTTCTACTGCCAATAAATAAATGATAACAAAGGGACTTTGATGAAACTGCTGATTGAACAATTCCTTTCAAATTAAAATGTTTGCAGCAGCGATGTGAAATAAGATAAGAAAGAAATCTAAGTTGCAGAAAAACAGAAAAATCTTAGAGATTTATGTTCGACATGGTCTTTTTATTCAATAAATTTATGTAACAAAATTGTACGCTTTAAATGAATATAAAAATGCGTGACTTGCAAGGGGTTGTAAATGAATTGTTTTTGCCAGCGAAATATGTAAATTTTTTAAACATGCAATGATCATACTACAGATCTTTCTACATACCAAAGCACTTCCAAGTGAATGAAAATCTAAATTCCATAGGAAAAAAAGCATTTGCTTCAAAAACTTATTTGCGTTTGTATTTTTCTAATAAAAGTCGTTTGCCCTCGATGGAACGGGCCCTTTAACAGCGTAGAGCAAAACTCTAAAAAAGCTCTGGTTTGATTTGAAAATTTTAGCAAAAATTTAACTGTCATGAAGCTAGTGACCCACCGTCATCCGTTCTACATGGTACAGCAACTTGATTTCCTTTTTGGCCTTTCAAAAAGTTGTGAAAAAAGGAAGCTATGTTGTTGCACTCTGTACTCATTTTCTATAATCAGACAGACACTGACAGCTCCAGCAAGCTCTGGGTCACAACATTTACTTCTCTTTGTCACGATACACTGGCCCAGTTGAGCAACAAAAGTGATAATTAATTGCTGGTCCAGGAAGACAAAGGCAACAGAGTGGAACGAGCGAGACAATTACGTTGTGAATTGTATTACCAAAGGGGACTAGTACTTAACAGTATTATGCACCTGAAAGTTGTTAATCCCCGTACGAATAACATTGGAATAGGCATTTCTGGCCACAGAAATGCTGGCCCACACTTTAATCTTAAATCAGTTAGGTTGTACATGAAATATATGACACGAACTCAAGTTAATATTTTGAAATAGATAAGATCGCTTATTTGTTCACAACTTACACAATAAGTCTTTAAGTTGTTTTAAGTAAACAAAAATTAGACAATCTGATCATTGAATGCATCTTCTATGAGCCTTTCTGTATTCACTTTGATATTGGGTGAAAGTTCTATGTTTGTATTCCCCAACTACTTGAATTAGCTGAAATATTTTTTATTTGATATTCCTACACTACAATACGTTTTAATCTATATTCGTGTTTACTGCAACTACAGTTTCATCCATTTCCCTATGCAAGAATTTATCGAATTTTCGTTTTGATAGTATTTTTTTGGGAAACTTTTGACAATTAAATAACTGTTACATGGAATCACAATATCATCTATTAACAAAGTATGTAATAACATTGAAAAGAAACAACAGCGACCTGAAAATTTTTTATTTAATCCACGTATGTTCCAGTCAAACAGACTAACTGCAAATATTGACAAGCGATTCTTAAAAAAGCCCTGTACTAATTGGAAGAATATCTCAATAGGAAAAGAATTTATTTCCACTCTGGTTGAAGTAATAAATAGCATGAGATTTTATCTCATGGGAAGGATTTTCGGTAGGATTAGTTGTGTTTGGTTTTCCAGTATCAGTTCCATCTGAAGCCCCGGCAACGCCGGATCATTCGTCGTTAGGATTCGATGTTGAGAACCACATAGAAATGGTAGAGGATTTTCTGTATGAGTTGTGATACAGCAGTGGAGCTTTCCAAGAAATTGTAATGACACTTCAGTTATAGCAGAAGTACTTCAATTAATCTGAACTCTGATGCCATCATTGATCAATTTGCAATTTTTCTGGAGTTCTCCATACTCTCAAAAACTTCAGTGTAAAGGGATTTTGTCTGCAGACTTTTAATATGAAACTGAAAATGAAAAGCACTGTGCAATCACTTAAAGTGGAAATTAAAAATAAAAATAATATTTAGAGAAGACTTATGAAAACTTAAAAGAATAAAAAGGTGGAGAGTTGAATTGTTAATCCATCCGATGTTAGTTTTAAGAAAAACATTTTATTTCCTGTGCTTACATTCAATCCAGAGATCAAACACAAAAATTTAATGCAATTAACACAAATTGATACCAAACTGAACAATTTACTATTGATCTGCTCATGCACTCGTGGAGTTTTAATTGAGAACTTCGTTTTGAGTTAACTTTTGATATGAAACATGATACAGAAGCAAGAATTACGCCAAGTTGAATCTCTATCATTTTAATTTTGTGAAAAATATTCTTATAAACTATATCAGTTTTATCAACACATACCAAAAACCTTCACTAATTGCTTGTCTAAACTCGGAAATCATTCATAAAACTTTTTGTCTGCAGTAAATGTTCAGTGTGATTTCGGTTAGCAAATGTTAATTGGACGGCATAAAGAAAGAGGATTAAAATAGAATAGAAGAATAGAATAAGGCAATAGAAACGAGCTGTGTTACCCAAGTCCCATGCCGTGCTACTCAAGTCCCATGCCGTGCTATCCAAGTCCCATGCCGTGCTACCCAAGTCCTATGCCGTGTTACCCAAGTCCCATGCCGTGCTACTCAAGTCCCATACCGTGCTACCCAAGTCCCATGCCGTGCTACTCAAGTCCCATGCCGTGCTATCCAAGTCCCATGCCGTGCTACCCAAGTCCTAGGCCATTAGATTAAAACCTCATTTTTGGATAATTTAAATAAATTCACGTGAATAAGTGAAATACTAAAGTACGCAGGAAAGGGTTGAATTTACAACGCTGGTAGAAATCTGGTCAAACGCAATTGGTACAGAGATCCTGTTGAACGTGAAATAGAATTATGAAACATAGAAGCTACAAATCTTGCGTGTTACATGACCCATAAAAGTCTAACATGTGGTAATATACGAGACTACAACTAAGATTAAAGAAATTATTATATTTTTTAGCCTAAGTTTTACCCTGAGATCATTACGAGGATGATCCACTCGTGATATTGTGATGATCTTGTTTTCTGCTTTCAATCATGTCTCCAAAACCAGCCGCCATTTTGGACGAAACAGTGGTTTCCAATCTTTTTTATGTTATTTCCCCTTACATCCAGTGCAGCCATCCAGATTTCCCCCAGCACCCAGTTCAGTCATCCAGATTTCCCCCTGCACTCAGTTCAGTCATCCAGATTTCACCCTGCACCCAGTTCAGTCATCCAGATTTCCCCCAGCACCCAGTTCGGCCATCCAGATTTCCTTCTTCATGTGTACGAGGGAAAGAGTAGTCAAAACACATGTGACTATTTACGAATTATTTATTAAAACGCTCAATTATACTGATAAAGATTTAGTCACAGTTAAACATACACAAAACAATTAGTAACATCTAACTGCATAGCCTCAGACGTGAGAAAAAATTCTGAGATTTTTTTATTGGTAGTAGGCAGTGCAATTATTTCCACCCTGGTAGCGTCAAATTTTCCCCCAGGGCGAAAATTTCTCCCAGTTTGGTACTCACTGCTCTACACTGCACAGTATACTGTACTACAGCAATAGAAGACAAGAACATGGGAGCTGTGAACTGCTACCTTCTTTGCTAGCTTCTTCATTTCCTTACTGTTGAACGCAAGTCCCGGTTTTTCAGCGGCTTAAATTTCTCTCTTTAATACTTCCCTCTGAATGCTAATGCTCTCGAGGTTGTAGATCCAAATGCTGAATTTTAGTCTTGTCCAGGAGTAAACTAAAACTGCACTAGACGCCTAAAAGGAGCGGTAGCTGTTGAAATTTCAGTTGTTTTCTCACAGCGGACGGTCAGCTGGCTGAGGCCGAAGGCTAAATAGCCCAGTTTGGTGCATTTCATGGGCTCTCAATCGGGGCATTGGAAGAAGGGGAATTGCACCATTACAGGCACTGCCATCGATAGAGACCCAGATGGTAGAAAATTTCAGAGTAATGGATAGTAAGAGCAGGCAAAATGAATTCTCACGTGAGTTTCCTTTGGTATTTGTGCCATGGTGTAGCAGAAAATTGAATGTTATGCTCTGTCATTTCGGTCAAATTTTTTATGTATCAAATGTGTGGGCGCAAGTAAATTATTATGCACAGGAGAAGCTAAGTAATATGACTATTGTCAAATCAACGCTGTACACAAAGTCACCTAACACATCCCTGCTGCGTTGTCAAGTGATGTAATCATCATATTCAACCTGTCCTTTCTCAATCCATTCACTAATCCCCTTATACTTTACATACGCGATTGAATTCAGTCACTTTTTGGCCAGACGATATCCGTTTGTTTTCATTCTGCTCATTCAAACCAACCTAAATCACTACACTTGATGCTGTTTTTAGCTAACTTACACATAACTCTCGTCTTTCTTTACACGTCTTCATTTCTTGTACGATCAATTTTTTATTAAAATGATATACCAAAAGCCGCTAATTCCCAACCCACTCATAGCTGACGATTTTATCAAACTCATTTTCTTGCTCATGGTACGACGGTCATAGTTTTACTGCTCCGTCCATGTTTCCCTTTCCATGTTTCCTTGGGAAACATGCCATGATTATGATTATGATATGATTTTAAGGTATCCTTTAAGAGTTATTACAAGACTAGTGTGTATGCCGTTAAAAATAACGTGTTTTAATATCACGCATTTGAAGCAACTTGAAGCAACATATTGTCAGACCCAATCAGAAAGTCTACGGATTTAACTCCAGGGGGTCAGAATCTATATACCTGATAGTCTACGGATTTAACTATCAGTATTTAAGGGAGATTTCCATTGTAATAACATAAGAGAAATTACGTGCAAAAAATATATAAATCTATTTATTCAAGGAGACACCTAGCGTTTTATCATGTAGCGTTGATTAGCGTTATTGACAGAAATGTACACTCGAAATATTGAATGAATACTGCATGTCTTGCGTTAGGAATTTTAAACATGGACGATCGTAAGTTCAGTAGCAATGTCACTCAAAAAAACGTTGAGAAACAATGGGATATATATGAGCACTTGCAAAATATCGTTTTCCAGTTTCAAAATGGTTGATTTTAGTTCAAAAGATGAACCAAGAAGAAGGCCTCCATGGGGACTTTAAGATGTGGAATCACAAGGTATATTTGAAGACGATCCAGCCATCACGACTAGAGAGCTGAGCAAAGAGTACGTCATGAGTTACATAACCACTTGAGTTGAAATTAAAAGGATAGATAACAACTTCAAAGCCTGAAATTGAGCCAGCAAAAGATTGCAAGCAATGTGTAACATTTCCTTGCTTTCTCGTGAAATGCAAATAAAATACATTGTGTCCCAAATTTTTTTTAGATTTTTAAAAGGCTGTAGTTTGTGTACTACAGGTATTCATAAGATGTACAAAAGGTGTACATAAGATTTACATAAGGTAAGGAACAACGTATTCTGAACACAAAATAAACTTTTGGTTTTGCTCTTTCGAATGAAACCTGTTCCAGCCCCCTAGTGCCAGTAGTATTTAAACTACAGCCTTTTAAAAATGTATACTTTTTTATGACAGCTGGTGCGAATAAGAAACAGAATCGCAGAGCCCAAGTTAAACAAATAAGAAAAATATATAATAAATATTTTTACATAGGATATTCATACGAGGGCTCGCCCCAGTTTTAAAGAAACTAAACTTCTCCTGAATTATGGCGAAATTAGAATACGACAACAAAAGAGGCTGAAGTGTATTAGTTGCAGGTAAATAAATAATGAGATTAGGTTATTGAAAGTTTGTGTAAACTTTCGTACAATATTTTTCCCCCAGTTGTAATTTTTCCACGAATAAATCAATTATTAATTTATTAATACAGGAAACAAACCTTTGATTTTAATTTAAATGGTTCAGTAGACTCGAATATTTAGTATATACCGTGGAGCATCTCCCACACTTAACTTTTCCACAATATATTTCCTCAACAAAGCAAACATAAACTTATTTATTCAGGAAACCAACCTGTGATTTTAATTGAGATGGTTCAGGAATCGCTTGCAGTTACTGTATGCCATGAAGCGTCTCTCACAGCTAATTCCTGTACAAAATATTTCATCACCAATCCAGTTAATATACTTGTTCCCATCAATAACTTACAAACTTATTAATTCTGGAAACAAAACTTTGATATAATTGGAATGGTTTACCATTTTCAAATATTCAGTGCACGTAAACAAACCTGTGATTTTGATTGAAATTGTTCAGTAATCTCAAATATTCAGTAAACGAAAACAAACCTGTGATTTTGACTGAAACTACTCAGTAATTTCAAATATTCAGTGAACGGAAACAAAACTGTGATTTTGATTGAAATTGCTCAGTAATCTCAAATATTCAGTGACCGAAAACAAACCTGTGATTTTAATTAAAATAGTTGACTAATCCCGATATTTGGTACATGCCATGCATCATCTCTCACAGCTAACTCCTGTACAAAGTAATTTATCAACAAATTATCCTTCAACTACGTAGTTACAAACTCAATAATTGAGTAAACAAACTGTTGACTTCAGTTGAAATGGTTCAATAATCCCTGACATTCAGTATATGTCATGCAGCATCTGCCACAGCTAACTCCACTACACAGTCACAGATGGTAACTCACTATTGACAGAGGTCTTGTCTCTGTGCTCGGTAGATCTTAACAATTTGATCTGGACATGTCATGCTTTATTTAGGAAAGGCTCAGTCCAAGTTTGGAGTCTATATGTATTCTTGAATGAATCAACAACACGTCTGAGAACCGGCAACATCCAACAAGTTTAGCAAGTGTGTGTTCGTGTTGGTTGAATTTGAATTTATATTTTTATTATCGTTAAGAGAATTTGACTTTTTATGTCTATGTTTCAGCGATAGTCAGTGATATTTATTGCAGTAACTGTGAGAATATGTTAATAATTCAGAAGCATGCATAATTCAGGTTCGTTAACGGCAGTTGCACTGGGCTTGAGCCCTACGACAAAACACTTTTTTGTACATCAACCATGTAATATCAAGAGATTTCTAACGAAGTTCTATTAACATGTGTAGAATTGATGAGCTAACTCATCATTTTTCACCCACGTATCTGAAATTACGAGTTTATAATTTCATTTATATTTTTACACTACAAGATATTTCGTAACCAGTTCTTGCACACTGACTACATGAACTTCGAGTTCGATGTACCCATATAACAGCATGGGATCTATGTAGCACGGCATGGGACTTGGGTAGCACGGCATGGGACTTGGGTAGCACGGCATGGGACTTTGGTAACACAGCATGGGACTTGGGTACCATGGAATGGGACTTGGTAACAATTTAAGAATGGACCAAACAGCTCGTTTCTATTACCGTATTCTATTTTATTGTATATATAAGGCATCGGTGTCAGGGCCAGTGGGGCTGTAATTAGTTAGCTATTTTAATTAAATTGATATTAGGTTTCAAAATCACTGTTTTAACTAATTTCCAACTCTCACATTAAAAGTTAAGAAATGCAAGTTAATCTTTATAATTGAGCTCATATATGATCGTTTAGTATCACTGTGTGATAAGTAAGATCACTTGTAATGACGCATTTAGAAATGCATACCCTAAAAAAACACAGGGAAGGTTTAAAACCACAGGCAATATTTATTTACTGATAATCCTGATGGAAGATCTTGCAATTTAGTTGCAATTTTTCAACACTGAAAATTAAATCATCAAAATTTATTCAAAGAACTCTAGTTTCCCTGCTAAAAATAAGCTCAGAGATCATATGTATATTTCATAGTATCCTCTTAAAGTCAGTCTCTTCAGTGGGAGCAAGTTTTTCAACGACGGTTCCTGAAGACTGAATATGAATGCCTTTTCTAGGAAATACAAGGTGCAGCAACAAATCTTCCTTTTTTAAGAGAAGTTCCTCCCAAAGAAAGGAAGTTGTGTTGCCGCACCCTACATTTGCTTGGATTCTCCGCCATCGAAAGCTACACCACTTACAACAGGGAAGATTTATCTATTTGGCGGCCAGGGTCATTTTTAAGGATGCCATGAAATAATGGTGTTTATTCTGAGCAGAGTGCAGGAACCTAAAGTGATTTTTCAAAGCTGTGTGCATAGTAAGCTTATTTTACGCGATGCTTGAACTGAGTGGATCGTTGTTGAAGAAATGGAGAGTGCTACTTAATAGTGGCAGCTGCACCTGGTAGAAGTAAGCTAGAAAAAATAGTAAGAGTGTATCATAGTTACTTCCTTGTGAATTATATACGCAGGAAATGTCAGAAGAAAATGGTTTATTGGAGTTCATTTTTATAAATCAGGTTGCATTTTTAGAGGTTTTTCTATGTCTCTAGTGGCTAACTACGCATCACGTGTGTACTAATTCCCCTATACCGTATGTCGCACAAAAAAAAAAAACGAGTAATTATTTTCCCGTATCAGTAATACCATCATTCGACTTATTGTATGGTCTTTTCTATAGATTAATTTTGAGAGATAATTTTGCTAGAAATTAAATGCTCATGGTATTCTTATGATGGTATTACTGATACGAGACACACGGGTTCGGGTTTTTGGTGAGACATACTAAATAATACACAGTTTGTTGCATGCTTGGTTGGTTGGTCCGTCTTTCTGTCTCGCTCTGAAGAATTTAGATACGAGAAAATTCATGTATTATAAGCATTGTATTGTGGATAACAAAGGCGCATTCTTCAATGGAGAAACTCCATCACAAATTCCACGTACACTGGCAAATCCAACGAAAAATTCAGTAAAAAACACGTGAATTTTCACGTGTGGGTTTACTAGTATATACATACCACAGCCCAGTGATATGAATGAAATAATAAAATCTACGGACAACACTCCCAAGATTTAAGTATCTCAGAGACGTAATGTTTTCCACTAATCCTTCGTTGATTGGCCAAATGGGCCATTGGCTAATTGGTTATTCACATAATTTGTTAAATGAACTTTTTCTGGTAGGCCTAACTTAATGAAACTTTATTTCGTTCCCTCTCTCATGATTAGTTAGTCCCGACAATTTGAGATTATATACTAAAACAGTCTATTCTCATTTAGTTTTAAATTTAAGACCAGAAGAAAGACTGCCGAAAAATTAGAGCAGCTTCTGCCGATTCCTTAACTTTGACATGTCTTTCAAACTCACAAAATTTGAGGCAAAAATTCCACAGCATTTGGGAGAACACATGCCGGCAGCTAGGAAAATAATTCGCATTACGTAACTTTAGATTGGCATTGGAAACGTGAATTCTTTGAATCATCTGTATCCATTAACAGTTATATTTCATTGTATATTCAGTAAACATTAAAAAACAAACCTAAATATTTCTGACTCCAGCTTTTATTATTTTTATTCGATCGTGTTTAAAATACTCTCTTATAACAGTTCTACGGACTTTATTTCTTATTAAAATTTACTTCAGAGTGTATTACCTTAGTTCGGTTATGGTATTACTAATCACAGTTGATATGGAAATTATATTGTTTCATTCATTTAAATTCAGAAGCATTTTCACAGAATCTGTGTCTTAAAGTAATTCATTTTGAAAAAAGTTTCACTGTCAGCCTCTCAAATTTTGATCATGGGATGAATGAACTAATTTTGAAACACGCTTCTCGAATAAATTAGTAGAAAAATTCTGAAGACATGGAAACACATTTTTCATAGAAAAATTCATTGACGATGATGAAAATTCTTAACAGATAGGAAAAAAATTTATCAAAGACAAAGCAATCAGAGAAACGATATGCCAGTCATTAAATAAAAATAAATTAGCGCTGAAATATGACTTAGTTCTTGTGTTTTAGCTCGTATTAGTACGAGTATATGAACTAATTGGGCTTTCCTTTTGAGAAACTTCTGGTAGTTAACGAAACTTTTTCTGTTGCCTAACTTTGTTAAGGGCCAGTCAAACAAGTTTGGGAGTCTGTATTCCTGCATCAAAAGTTAACTCAGTATACTCAGATATTTCCTCACAGAAATTAGTGAAGAATATTGTTCAACTTTTGGAATTTTAAAGGCATAACAATCTCTATTTTTTGAAATTAAAAAATGTTCCTTGTTCACGCTTTCACTGCATTTCGTTCTGATAGTTAGTGTTCTATAAAACATTGTGCAACATATCAGCCCTCAGTGAGCGAAAGAATTCACATTTCTAAATATTTTTACTCTGATTTCTACTCGAACTTGAAATCGTGTAGCCTTACGTCGTGTTTTTTTCAAAAAAATACATGACAAATCGTTGTCATTTATTTGAACAAAAACCAATTAAAAATGCATTAGGAGGCATTAGATCAAAGATTTCTGTTTACAAAATTTTGAAACACAATTTTTTTTTCTCTCTCTGTACGTACTTTAGGTGACGTTACTTTTCACCAACAAAAGTTTGGAATTCGATAGCGAGAAATCAGATACAGTTGTGCAAAATCTGATGTATTTTTCGTAATCTATGCACAAATATACGGTTGTAGACACAATCTCATGAAGCTTCGTGCAATTTTGAATTTAAATGAAAATATGAGAGTAAAGCCTTACATTTTTTTCAAAAATTACTCGAAAAATGATTGTCATTTATTTTCTTCGTTACGTATAGTAAACCTACTAAGATCTCAATATATATCGCTTTGCACAAATAAATTTTTCTTAGAATAACTGTTCCAATATTTCTGAAACTTTGAAATTATGCATTCAAAAACTGTTCCCGTTTACACCCAACAGTTCGATGATGAAGTGTCAATTGCATGAATATGTTTCAACGTTCTCCGTTTCAGATGTAGTATACGCTGGGGGAATACATTCATCAATTTGAATTAGTGTTTTGATTCTGCTTCTTCATTGCCGGTATCGTTGAACAATTGTGTACCTCCAACAACTAAGAGATTCATTTACAATCAAATACAGCGTGAGGCAACATAACTTCATTTTTTTAAATTACACCCTTTGAAAAAAGGGAATTATGTTGCCGCACGCTGTGTGAGGAAAAACAGCTAATAGAATCAAGGACTAGTGAGACGATACTGTCGATAACTGACTGAACGCAGAATAGAATAAAATGAGACATAAGGAATGAGCCGTTTGGTTCATTCATGGGTCGACACCCAAGTCCCATGCTATAATTCTAGCCGCTGATGGTCAAGCACAAACATACCACGGTGGTTGCAGGTCTCGAACCCGAATCTTCCCGCATCGTAAGCGGGTTCGCTCACCAATCGACCAAGCTGGTGGCAACAGTGTTGCCACTCGGACGAAGTGTCGTTAGAACGTAAAATTAGCAGAATTTTGACGAATAACAGCATTCGTCAGTATAACACAGACATTTCTATTATCAACAGCGTTTTCGCAAATCGATGCCATGGGACGACCGAGTAATATTTTATAAGTATTTCTGTTCATCAAATTATATTGGAATACCTGGAATAGAAGCCCTGAGTTACGTTGAGCTTCTCTGAGAGTATAAAATTGCAACAATTCCATGCCATGTTGATAGCGTTCTACGAATATTTTACCTAAATTCTTCCAATTAAAGTGAACTAAGCGACAGTTTTGCGCGAAAAAATTTACAATAGATTGTCTCGTTCAACTGAATTTATATTTTTCTCAACAGAAGCAAGAAAAAATAGGTTTATTTTGAAGCGTACGATGAAAATTGAGGCTGTGGAAGCTTGTTTCAAAATTACATTCTCGTGAACAGCAAAGCCTCTTTGTTAAAAGAAGTTGTTAGAATAATGACCTCAATAGAAACACTTCGATAATAAATGTGATTTTCTTCCAGGAAATAAAACACATATGTTGAACTTTGATTTGATCTTAGTATAGTGCTTTTGAAAGGCCCGTGCACACTTTCATTTGTATTGATAAACTTCTATAAATAAATGGTAATGGTACGGTGAATATGAATGAAAATGCACACTCCATAACACCAACCCCTAACCCCATTAAATATTTGTGACTCCTTCGCTAGGTCAACGTACACTGGCAAATCAAACAAAAAATTCAGTAAAAAACACGAATTTTCATGTGTGGGTGTACTAGTTATATACACATTAAAGCCCGACAAAATGAATGAAACAATAAAATCTACGGAAAACACACTTAAGATTTAAGTACCTCTCAGAAGTCATGTTTTCAAATAATCATTTGTAAAGTTTTAGTAAGAATTTATTGTAGCAATATATTACACATAGAATATCATTCAGCAATAAAATAATAAAACAATAAAGTTCACCTGAATTTTCCCCAAAAGTAACTTTGGGGAACTAGTACAATGATATATTTTCCGAATTGGTGCAAATAAGTTTATGTGATATATAAATAACAGATATTTATATAAATTTCATAAGAAAGACATACAAATTCTATATGATGTGATCCGAAAGTCTTCTAGATAATTCTAGGACTATTAAGAGGGTTTATGATGGGAAGGAAACCGTAATAATTTTGTTTAAAATTAAAAATAATAATTTTTCTTATACATCCTCTCAGACTAAAGTGAAACGAGTTGTGTCTTTACATTATTGCATGTTAAGTTGACGAGCATTTAAATTAGGCTTCCATGGTAAAACAATATGCGCTTATTTTTACGTCAACCAAAATGCAGTCAATTATTCATCAAGACACAGTTGTTACAAATTGGAGCAATTCAAACCTCTTAATAATCAATGACACTTTATTTATGATGAGGCCGATGAAAGACGGGAACAAATATCACAAGTTGAATATTTCAAGCAGTCCCATAGTTCTGTCAGTCCCATGTTGTTGGCAGTCCCATGCTGCTGGCAGTCCCATACTATTGGGAGTCCCATACTGCTGACAGTCTCACAAAGCTGACAGTCCCGCATAGCTGACAGTCTCATACTGCTGACAGTCTCACAAAGCTGACAGTACCGCATAGCTGACAGTCCCATACTGCTGACAGTCTCACAAAGCTGACAGTCCCGCATAGCTGACAGTCTCATACTGCTGACAGTCTCACAAAGCTGACAGTCCCGCATAGCTGACAGTCCCATACTGCTGACAGCTCCTTGATCACGGAGGGCTTTTTAAGCTCACACTGATACTCGTTGAGATAATCTTATTCTGCTGCGCTCGCCAGAACAAAGCCAAGTCTGTTGGTCTTGAACGCAAAATACATGATCAGAATAACAAAAATTTGCGTAACCAGAATATCAAACATCCAAGTAGTTCATGTTCCAGGTTGCGATCGCATTCTCATTGTAAGGAAATGACAAAAAATGTTAAGGGAGACTGGGAATTTGTTTAGAGTGCATCGCAACTGGTAAATGGAGTGTAGTAAGTTTGGCGTTTTGATATTTCGTTTTAGTTGTAGTAAGTAGTTTTTGATAGTTTTGAATACATATACGTTCATTTATAGAAATTGAACTCGAGTTTCGGTGCACAGTATTTCTGCTAATTGTGCGTTGTATGAATCTGAAGAAGAAATCCAATCAAGAATTGCATTACCAAAAGATTGTAAAAACTGAGCTTGCTCCTCCGTTCAGAATGAAACTCTCTGGAGCCCATAGAGCGGTCTCTAAATTGCAGTGTTTTTAAAGAATTTCTTCCTTCAAAATTGAGGAGCCTTCTCTCATGATTGCAACAAGTCAATCAAATTGATGTTGCCTCGACATCCAAGGGATTTTTGCCTCGGGACTTTTTATCAAAGATGTGAAATTGAGATTACGCAGACTTCTCCTTTCTTATTACAACGATCCATCGGTGAGAGACTGAACGCGAAAACTGAAGTTGGAGACTGCAGAAAATATTTTAGTTAAAACAAAGACTGGTCGATTGTAGTACTCGATGAGAGCAAGGGGAAGATAAGGATATAAAAACAAGCGTTAAACTGACTCTGAAATGAAAGTATATGAATTTTAAGGAGTTTATAACAATACCTCGACCCTTGCAAATGCACTTTGTACTTACGATAACCACGAAGGAACTAGAAAGAAGCGTTCAAGGTTTGAACTGAAAAAAGTAACTAAAATATTCGATCAGCTTTACTTTCTTTCTTCTGAACTGCATGTCATTTTCAAGGTTAAATCTCAACACGGGCGAGTCATTTTCAAGGTGAAATGTCCACTTATGCAAGTCGGTTTCAAGGTGAAATGTCCGCAAATGCGTCATTTTCAAGGGGAAATGTCCACTGGTGCAAGTCATTTTCAAGGTGAAATGTCCACTGGTGCAAGTCATTTTCAAGGTGAAATGTCCACTGGTGCAAGTCATTTTCAAGGTGAAATGTCCACTGGTGCAAGTCATTTTCAAGGTGAAATGTCCACTGGTGGAAGTCATTTTCAAGGTGAAATGTCCACATATACAAGTCATTTCAAGGTGAAATGTCCACTGGTGCAAGTCATTTTCAAGGGGAAATGTCCACAAATGTATGTAAGTCCTTTTCAAGGTGAAATATTTACAAATGCAAGTCATTTTCATGGTAAAATGTCCACAAATGCAAGTCACTTTCAAAGTGAAATGTCCACAGAGGCAAGTCATTCTCAAGGGGAAATGTCCTTGAGAGAAAATGTTATTGCATCTCCAAGTTCCACATCCAGCGAAATGATAAGCTGCAAAATTCCAGGATTTCCATATAAATATTCGAGCTTGGCAGCAGCAACTCAGATGAAGAACATTGTATTGGAATCGAAAGCGAAATAAAATTTCACTTTCAAGGACTGAAATTAGGAGTTCGGTTCGTAACTTTGTCTTGGAATTAGTGAAGATAATTAAGCAATGTTGTTCCAGCCTTCATGTGACGCTATCCTTTTAAAATAAATCTTCAGGGAATATATGTTCGTAACAGTATTTCTGTATATACAGAGGTATTTACTTACCATGTACGAAAGTATTTATTCATCATATACCGAGGTATTTTTTCGTCATGTACCAAAGTATTTATTCATCATATACCGAGTTATTTACTTATCATGTACCAAAGTATTTATTCATCATATACCGAGGTATTTATTCGTCATGTACCAAAGTATTTGCTCATCATGTACCGAAACAAAGAATTTGCATAGTTTAGACATAGTTTTTCAGCTATGCTAATTTAGACATATATTCACTCAACTCATTCGCCATTCATTTCGGCCTGTGGAATATAAACTTGATTCATGGCTCATAATGTTTTACACAACGTTTAATTATACAGAGAAAAGTTTATCATTATTTATTCAGAGAAAACTATCTGCACAAAGCCGATACTCTCATGAAAATACGTAATTATTTTTGGTGTATTACATTTTCATTACGTTAACACGCAGTATAAAATCATCTGTTTTTGTCACGAAGCCGAAATCCTTCTTGGCACCAACATTTTATCTTCTTTTGATCCCAAAGACCGTATGTATCCTGGGATTAATTGTAACGGACGAACGTTTTACCTCCTTTTGATTCCAGAGATCCTCTGTGTCCTGGGATTAATTCTAACGGACGAACGTTTAACCTCCTTTCGATCCCAGAGATCCTCTGTATCCTGGGATTATTTGCTAGGGGCGAAAGTTTTATCTCCCTTCGATCGCAAAGACCGTATGTATCCTGGGATTAATTCTAACGGATGAACGTTTTACCTCCTTTTGATCCCAGAGATCCTCTATGTCCTGCGATTAATTGTAACGGGCCAATGTTTTACCTCCTCTCGATCCCAGAGTCCTTCTGTATCCTGGGATTAATTGCAATGGGAAACGTTTTACCTCCTTTCGATCACAGAGACCCTCTGTATCCTGGGATTAATTGCAACGGGCGACATTATCGACCCTGTTGAGTCCAAGGCAGAAAATTGTCGCTGGTAAATTGCCCCTCGCTTTGTAGCTGTCACGGCCGCCGTCGTTTGTTTCGTTCTGTATCGCAGGGGAGAATGAAAATAACTGTTCCGGACTTGACGTCGGGCGTCACATTTCATCTTCTTTTTTCTGCCGGCAGTGAAATTTTAGGTGCGTTCAGACATGAGATATTGGGTCAAGTTTAGCGAGGGCGCTGACCACGAGATAACTTGTTACAAAATTGTGGTGGGCTGACAGGCTGCTAATCGCTCATGAAAGTGCAATGAGGAAAAAGGGCTGGTTTCTTGCAGTTAATACTTGTTTAATTTTGGTGTTTTTGACGTTATTACTCTCGATTAAAGGCGAATAATATCGTCTACGTATTAAAAAACGATCAATTTCAGTTTAGAGACCTAATGATCGTGGTTGCAATGTAGGAGACAAAAAACTTGTTTTTTTCAAAGTTAATGTCCTAAAAAAGAATAATTTTAGTATTTTGCCATAAATGACAATCATTACATACTTACGGGAAGTGTATGATGAAATACAGGGGGATTTTGCATCACATCGTGTAAGATACATGAATACGCCTTTGAAGATTGCTGTTACATATGCATTATTATGTATGCATTACTAGTTAAAACACTAGAAAACATAATGATCATCAAGTTTAACGGTTTCAGGCTCATAATTTTGATGATAATAAATGTGTAACACGCTTACTAGTTTATAAATTCATAGGGATATTCCATTCCATTTATGATGGTGGTACAAAATTTCAGCTGCTGAGCAGCGCAGAAACTAAATTTTAAAAAAGAGATATATTTCTATACCACCAAGCATTAAACATGACCTCTTTGGAGGCATGAAATGTGTACCACCACACTTGAAAGGGTTAAACATGACCTCTTTAGAGTTATAAAATGTGCACTACCACACTTGAAAGCGTTAAATATGACCTCTTTGGAGGCATGAAATGTGTACCACCACACTTGAAAGGGTTAACTGAGAGGTAAAACTTCCCTTTTATTGTCTTCCACCTACTGAAACTAGATGACTCTCTTGATCTACTTTTATAGGTCTTTGATTGGCAGATTACTCGAGATAAACTTTTCAATTGAGCTTTAAAACGATCCATTCTTCGGACCAATGAAGTAAATGTACCGGCAAGCATCTCAATGATGCTTCAAAAATATTTGTGCGGGGCGGCTTTATCTTCGATGTCTTTCTTCACGCTACGGGGAGAACTCAATCACTTTTCCATCCCATTTATTTCTGTCTTGGACGCAATTTTTTAGCTGTGCTAGTTTAGACACAGTTTTCAGCTGCACTAGTTTAGACACAGTTTTCAGCTGCACTAGTTTAGACACAGTTTTCAGCTGCACTAGTTTAGACACAATTTTCAGCTGCACTAGTTTAGACACAGTTTTCAGTTGCAGCTGTATTAGATTGCCTGCGTTTAAGCTTCCATAGATCCCAAATGCTGTATTAATTCTTGCTAGTTTTGTAGTCAATCTTAGGTCTCGTAACTAGTAGTCAGACACTCTGTAGTCTGCTTTACTGTCACGCTTAATAGTAAGGCATATAAGTTACTCTTAGTAGTCAGGCTTAGTAGTCTGCCTTAGTAGTTAGGCTTAGTAGTCAGGCTTAGTAGTCAGGCTTAGTAGTCAGGCTTAGTAGTTAGGCTTAGTAGTCAGGCTTGGCAGTCTGGCTTACTAGTCAGGCTTAGTAGTTAGGCTTAGTAGTCAGGCTTGGCAGTCTGGCTTAGTAGTCAGGCTTAGTAGTTAGGCTTAGTAGCCTGCCTTAGCAGTTAGGCTTAGT
>VCRD01000262.1:259635-271871 GCA_006783055.1 Trinorchestia longiramus
TTTAGTAGTCAGGTTTAGTAGTTAGGCTTAGTAGTCAGGCTTAGTAGTCAGGCTTAGTAGTCAGGCTTAGTAGTCAGGTTTAGTAGTCAGGTTTAGTAGTTAGGCTTAGTAGTCAGGCAGAGTAGTCAGGCTTAGTAGTCAGGCTTAGTAGTCAGGCTTAGTAGTCAGGTTTAGTAGTCAGGTTTAGTAGTCAGGCTTAGTAGTCAGGCAGAGTAGTCAGGCTTATCGTTGAGACTTAATAGTCAGAGTTAGAAGTTCGCCAAAAATATGTAATCTCGTTCACTTTATTTCAATTAACTTTTTGGCTACCACCGTCAGTTGCTTTTTTTTGGTTTTCAATCATAAGATCCAGGCAAATTTCATCAAATGCAGCACACATTATGAAAGTTTTCATCATTTTGCTTTCCTGCCTGGCTTACTGTATACTCTCCACACCCATGACTTATACCCTCCATACCCCTGGTATGAGAGCAGTACACTACTAACACCACTTGCTTTAAAAAATTATCAGTGAATCAAAATATTTTTTCATGATTCTTCGTTTTCACATCCATAAGCGCAATGATTGAGTTGTCAGTTTCTACAAACACAATCACTGTCTCTCAAATCATAACCGATTCCAATCATTCAAACCAACAGTTTGTACGAGTAAATAATTATGTTAATATAATTAGAGAAGGGGAAATGGTACAGTTCTATGAATAAGTTAATGTAATGTATTTGAAAGCATTTCCTCTCTATTTAAATCAATGAATCATTTGCATACAAATGACAACGACGATTTGGATCGCTAGTAAATGTTTCGATTTCAAATTTGAGTGCTTGAACGACCGAGAAATTTATGCGATGAGGATGATGAACAGCGAGGGTCTCTGTACACTGAAGACATTCTCAAAACCAAACGACAAATTTTCTTATGTCTTCATTCATCATTCACGAACAAATGTTTCATTCCTTAAAGTCTCTTTATCATTTAAAAATTTTATTACAAATGCAATTGATAAGATATTTTATTAAGATTTGTTTTATTGTGCTTAGTGTTTATTAAAGTTTTTAATTACATTTTGCATTTGTGTGGTAGGGTTTCAGGGTTGAGACTTTATGAGAGACTTTAATAGGAGACTTTATGGACACCCTGTAGACCAGATTCATTAACTTTTCCAGGCCGCTCAAAGATCGCCAAGCAAAATTTGTGCATGAAAGATCCAATTGTAAGCTTTCTCTTAGTTGGATATGTTTTATATAGGAGTGATATTATATCAACGATAGCAATACACAATTTTCTATATCCTCAACGAAATTTCTGTTCGAAACTTTCTGGTACTCTCATGTGTGTTCCGTAATCTATGAATGCTTTGCATTATAATAATAATGCATTTTAATTACAATTTTTCCAAAGCAAAAGACGTTAATTTAAATTGGATTAATTATCCCTAATCGAGATCGCAAGCGAAGTCTTATGCATAGTAGCATAAGAGTAGGGAAATTTGAATCAAACGAGTACATTCGATCAAATAAGTTAGCCAACTATATTTTTTGGCAGCCTGATACCATAAAACCATATACACACAATGAGAAATCTTAAAAGTATTCGAACATTTAAAAACGATCACTCATACGTAACCTTTGCCACAAAAAAACTAGCTTTAAACACTAGTTTTTTATTTTATTCAGGACGTCAGTTTTTAGATGAAAGTTTGACTTGCACACGAGCTCGAAACTTATCTTTAACTCCTGTCACTAAGTTTTTAAAGCTTCGTCAAGCGGTCTTTATCCTATCCTGCAAGTCTCTGAAGCAACGGCAAGCGTTGTTCTTGAAGCCTTCTGGCAAATTCGAGCGAGTATTCGTACTCAGAGCATTGAGATCTCGACTGGATTCATTCCATTAGATTTTGGCCAAGAAGTCAATCTTTTTCTTCTTTCCACTCAACGGCTTTCTTCGCCACGCTACACGACGCTTGAGAGACGACCCAGAGTTCATTCCAATGGACCGTACATTTTGTCGACCCAAGGAGAGTTTTGTTTCTGAATTGCAAATCTACATGCCGGAATAGACCGGATGTTCTTGAAGAAGGAAAAATGTATGTTTTTTTCGTGTAATTCCACTATGCAGTATGTCCCACAAAAACCCAAACCCGTATGTCCCGTATCAGTAATACCATCATAAGAATAACATAAGCATTTAATTTCTCGCATAATTATCCCTCAAAATTAATCTATAGAAAAGAGCATACAATAAGTCGAATGATGGTATTACTGATACGGGAAAATAAATACTCAGTTCGGGTTTTTGTGGGACATACTGTATAATTCCACTATATAATAATACACAGTTTGTGGCTTGCTTCCCTGTTTAGCCTGTCTCTCAGTGATGCTCTTAAGGATTTAGATAGGAGGAAATTCGGTAGGGTATACATGTATTGTAAGCATTGTATTGTGGATACCAAAAGCACATCCTTCAATGTGGAAACTCCTTCGCAAAGCCCGCGTCCACTGGCAAATCAAACGAAAAATTCAGTAAAAAACACGTGAATTCTCCCGTGTAGGTCTACTAGTTATTATACAGTGGAATGATGTTTATGTGCATCGTTACCTATTATTTTTCATCATTATTCATGATAATTTGAACATGTGCATCAATTTATGGTTTAAAAATAGTACCTCGCTACAATGCTAGTTAGAGCATCAAAAAATGTTTCAAAATCGATCAAAATTTACTGCTTCAAGTGCTAGAACTTTTTTAATTAAAATATTCAAAGAAAATTCTCTTTCCTGCTGTGAACAGACGCTAATAATGTTGTAGATCAAGGCTTGCATATTGTCAGTATTGTATTATGAAGAGAGGATTTCTATTGTGAATTCTAATTACTTGTTGTTGTGAAAAATATTTTTTACAAGCATCTAAATTTTTTGCGATTGGAGCGTGCAGGATAGATTGCAACACTTATTGTTTGCTTAGAATCCTACATGCAAAGTCTTCAAAATTTTACACTCAAATCTCGTTTATTTCACCCGATTATTTGCCCCATAATTTTCTCCATAAATATTTGCCTCATTATTTTCACCCCATTATTTCCCTCGTTATTTTTACCATAAATATTTGTCTCGTTATTTTCATCATTAGTTGCCTCGTTATTTTCACCATCATTACTTGCCTCGTTATTTTCAGCATAAATATTTTTCCCATTGTTTTCACCATCAATATTTGCCTCGTTATTTTCACGGGCACATTTATGTTCTTAGCTTCTCTCAATTTCGTACAATGGGTGGCCGTTACTATCTTTCTCCAATCATAAACTATGCAGAATTTTTTTCGGAAAATATCGTTTTTCTATTCCTTTTCATCGACAATTTGCAGAAAATTTCTTCCATTGTGTACATCAAATAGTTAAAAGCTTCCTACAAGATTTAAAAAGACATAAACTCTAATTCTAGTCGCATTTCTTTTATCAAAATCATTCCGATTTGTATACTGCCGTCTTGATTCGGAATCATTCAGAGATTCCTTCAGCATGATTTAATTCCTTCATGATGATTTAAAGTACTCGATATTTCACACTGAAATGCAACTCTCGCCTGCCACAAACTTCCTACAGGCTATTCATCTCGGCCGAATTCACAGATGTTCATGTGATCTTAAAACGAGCAATAAATTATGCTAACTTGCTCTTCAGAATCGATGCTGTCTCGAAGATGGTCGTCCATCTGATATCCGAGTACTGCCTGTCCTGTAATGGGTACTAGATTGGTTAGAGGTTTGTTTCTCTACTTCGTATGAGAAAAGCAATAATTTCTACAGTTTTTCTTGTTCTTGGCTTGAGCTCTTATGGCATGAGACTTGGATGAGACCCAAGAATAGGCCAAACGGCCAGTTTCTATTGCTTTATTTTATTCTCTGTTTTATGTATCATTGTAGCCTTTCTGTTTCAGGGTGATTGCACAGAATGAATACAAAACACTTCATTTAGAGTATAAATGATTGTTATGCAGTTTACATGTAGGGCTGATGTATACATAAAAGATTATAACAGCTCATGAAGTGTGTTGGATATTAATGATCCTCACCAAAACAAATCTTACTTAGGGTTTTAGTTACTCTTTCCAAAGAACAATTGAACAATTCATTTTCAGCTTGTGTGGTACTTTCATAGAACACATGACAAGAGATACGAATGAGAACATATATTTTTATAAATTTTCAAATCAAATGATCTCCTCTTGACTGTTAACAGTTGCTTCATTCATGTTGGAAGCCAAAGTTGTCTGTTATTATTGAAAGCTAAGCAACAGACGATGATGGCAGCCAAGCAACAGACGATGATGGCAGCCAAGCAACAGACGATGATGTGAGCCAAGCAACAGACGATGATGGAAGTTGAGGATGATAGGAGTAGGGGATGATGGGAGTCGAGGATGATGGGAGTCGTGGATGATGGGAATCAAGGATAATGGGAGTCAGGGATGATGGGAATCCAGGATGATGGAAGACCACTTCAGAAAACAGTTGCTAATTCTGCCCTCGTAGAGCTCAGTTTACAAGTTATTGCCAAACTTAGATCAATTTCCCCTCTTTTGCTTCAGAGAAGAAGTTAATGTCGGCCAGAACAGACAAGTTGGCTGGTATGTTCCTAAAAGTTGATAATTATGAACGTTCGTACGCGCATCCCCTAACGCACCTGACGAGTAAGGGAATATCTGAATACGTGGAACTAGGAACTGATATTCTTATATACAAAAACTTTTGTGACTGCAGAATTTTGTGATTCGCTTGTTTGGTCCGTTTCTCTGTGACGCTCTTAAGGATTTAGATAGGAGGAAATTCGGTAGGGTATACATGTATTGTAAGCATTGTATTGTGGATACCAAAGGCACATCCTTCAATGTGGAAACTCCTTCGCAAAGCCCGCGTCCACTGGCAAATTAAACGAAAAAATTCAGTCTACTAGTGTTATGCATATACTCTACGTTTCCGCCCATTGACTGGGGTTTTCCTAGAAAGTTTAAGGTGAAAATTTAAGTACACTATCCTGTAGCAGAAACTGTCCATCGTATCCTGGCTCTTGTAGTCTTAGAACAGCAATAAATTCAGCTGGACTTCCAGGAGAAGGACCACTTCCAGCCAGATGGTCCTCTATCTGATGCCCCTGATGCTGCTCCACCATTTATATCTTCCTTGACTGGTCCTAAAATTGCTTCTCTGTTTACTTGTTGTTTTGTGTTCCAATTTTGGGATGTTTCGTTTAGAATAGAAAAGGATAAAATAGAATAGAATAGAATAACATAGAATAGAATTGGATAAAATAGAATAGAATAGAGTTGAATAGAATAGAATAGAATAGAATAGAGTAGAATAGAGTAGAATAGAAATAAATAAAATAGAATAGAATATAATATGGCAACAAAAAAGAGCGTTTGGTCCGTTTTTGGGGCTGCTACCCAAATCCCATACCGTCTAACGTAAAACTTTCATCGAAGAAGATTTTTATTTTTTCTCTAAGCTCTTAATTTATATATGATTAGGACTGTTTTTTGTTACGAATTTCTAACAAAAAGGGGAAGACATTTTGTTATATAATTTATGCCACTCAAGACTCACTTGAAATTCACGAGATGAGTGTAAACTTCACACATCCATCATATAGTTTCCAATTCCTCCAAATATATTGCCTTTCAGAGTGCAATATGAATCTATCACTTCAAGAAGTGTTGCTATTATAATTTATTGACTAGCTAATAAAATAAAAATGAAAGCTACAGTCTTCTGAAACATTCATTTGTTATTATTATTATATTTATTTATTTATAATTTATTAATTTATTATTATTTGTTATTTGTTTCTGCAGTTCTTCTTTCATGTGCTAAATTTTTTAAGAAGTTTTCCAGCACTTGCTAGCTGGTAAAATTATTCAATTTCATTATTTATCTATTTATCTAACAGAATAATTCTGAGTCTTGATTTCAACTAGAACTTAAAAACATTTTACCGTACGATGATTTTTTTCATGATATTTATCTCAAGGAATAATTCTGAATCTTAATTTCAACTGCAACTTAAAAACATTTTGCCGTACGATGATTTTTTGCACGCGCCACATGTAACAAGTAATTATTTGACATGTCTTCAATTCGATTCTGCGTGAATTATTAACAAAATCCAGAACATTGAAATGCAAGCATAATATTAAATTTCTCTTTAACCCATGAAGCCCTTTCTCGTGCCCTGAATTCTCGATCTACCTAAGCAGTCGCGTCCGCTTCACATCCAGCGCTTGCAGCTCGCGAGCTCAGTCTCCTTCTATCCATGTTTGAAATTTCGTGTTCGAGAATTGCGAGGCTCTATTCCAAATGGAATGCAGCTCTGCTTCCGCTGTGGCACTTGAGGCAGAAGTTGAAGCAATGACAGCTTTAGGAAAGTTATGAAAGCTCTGCTCTTAACGGTATCTCCTGTCCAAACGCTATTGCAAAAGTGACGTCTGCGAGTGAACAGTTTTAAGGTTCTCTAAGAAATGGTATTTTATAGTGACGCTACATTCCAAAACCAGATTTTAGGTGATGTCGATCAAACGGTTTTTTAAAAGCATTTAAACAGTATAGATATATTTTTACACTCGAGTGTCACATTAATAGTAACCCATCTTCAAAAATATACACAACTATTACAGATACTATTCCAGTTCATAATAAGGCTTAGTTCATGCTATAGATCTTATCTTCATGCATCTGTACTATGCTTAGTCTATCAATTTATCAACATTGATCTACTTGAAAAGTTATTCAGTGGGTTTTAGTGTACACACATATCAAGAACCTTGAGCTTTTATATGGTGAAAATTTCTGGTATTTTGTTATTAGAAAAAGATTAGAGCTTTATTATGAACTTTCAATTTGAATCAGTCATCTTCATGTAGAATTTATTGTGGTTAATAGTACTGTTAATGCGACAAAATAAATGAACATGAATAAACAAATTAGTTTCCATGGTAATTCCAAGGTTTAGATTTGACTAATTTGAAATTATTATAAACACAAATGTATTAATGATTTACGACGAATTATGGCGTTTTAAATAAACACTTTACATTAATATATACAGACCATTCATTCTGTATCCTATTTATCGATAACAGGGCCTAGATAGTACCCGTGGTAATTCCACAGTTTAAAAATAATAAAATTATGGTTCTATAAAATAAAATACATTTTTCAGTTTTACCTGTGGTACTGACTGAACCTGAATATTTTTCACAAATGTATACGGAACTTTCATTCTGTTTCTTATTGACTGATAACACGGCTGTGTAAGAGAAGAAAGCTAATAATGGAAAAATGACGAACTTTATGGCACCTCTGCACCTCTGATATCCATTATTCAATGCTTATAATACAGGTTTGCCCGTTCTCATTTCAGTTCAATAATTTTTTTCCAGCAATAAATAGGAAGTAATGACACGAGCTCACACAGATAGAGAGAAAGAGAGAGATGGAGAGACACTGTCTATTATATGTGTAAATATGTTTTTACCGTCTTCAAATTCAAATTCAGTCTTCAGTTCAAAAGTAGAGTCATGGTGAATAAATTTTGTTCGCTGTGCTGCGCAAGCGACGGCTTGTGCTGGTTGGCACGCTGCCGTTGAAGATATCAGTGAGGTGTGTAGCATAGCTACGCGTCCAGGAGAAATGTTACTCACCCCGAGAAAAAGAATTTCAAGGCAAAGTGCCAGAATATCAACAGCCTCAGGCGTGTCAGTGATGTGGTTTTAAAATGCCGTCATTAGTATTTTTACTTTCGGTTGATTTTCCTAGCGCCAATACCAGTTGTGTGTTCTTTTTATGTCTCTGGTGTCTACAATTGTTGGGAAATTTGATGCACTTGTATTAAAACAGAGGAGAACATAAATAGCAAGTTCAAATTTTAACTTAATTTTGTCAATATTTATACCCTAAAATTCGTCACCTGACTAAGCCAGAATGGAGTGCAAATTTTAACTTATCATGTGACTAGCAATATAAAGTGTACATAAAATTTTGCATAGTTTTAATATCCTTTTCACAGTAACACTCTGATAATTTCCTGCCTTTATTAGTCAACTACATAGTAGACCCACGCGTGAAAAAATTCACGCCCTATTTACTAATTTTTTTCGTTTGATTTGCTAGTGGACGCGGGCTTTGCGGAGGAGTTTCCACATTGAAGGATGTGCCTTTGGTATCCAAAATACAATGCTTACAATACATGTATACCCTACCGAATTTCCTCCTATCTAAATCCTTAGGAGCGTTACAGAGAGACGGATTAAGCAAGAAAGCAAGTACGCAGGCAAGAAACAAACTTTGTATTATTATATAGGGGGATTTCCTCCTATCTAAATCCTTCAGTGTGTCACAGAGAGACGGACCAAGCAAGCAAGCAACAAACTGTGTTTTATTATACGAGTATAGTGGGATACATTCCGTGTGCAATACAGCCATATTATCGCCACAGAAACGATTGAAAAACTTAATTATGAATTCAATAACACTGTACATATACAGAATACTAGAGATGCAGAGTTCTAGCAAGTTATGATTAGGTAGTTTATTTATGATACAGGTCTGCGTCTATAATACAAGACTATAATTATGACACACGTTGTATTTATGACACAGACAAACTTTTGTTTCGCCCTATATTATTGTTCTTCCGTAATCTACTTGTTACGAGTGTCACTGATTATCACAGGATTTTAGGACCTAATTAAGGGATTTTGCGCGGCACTTTAGCTGGAATAGAGGAAGTTGATGCGCTCCAGAACGACCAGTCTTTCCAAGGTCTTTTATAAGGACCTCCTCAATATAACTGCACCGCCTTATCTTTGCCATCCACTTCTTGTTAGGGAGTTCACTTCAATAGCAAGTGGTCCAATTGAATGTAATGAGCACAAAACATTAATTTTTAGAATTATCTGGTATAGTTTTTCTTGCTTTTAAAAAGGTTTTTTCTTTTCATATGGTATTCTTTTTCCTGCCTCTAAAAGTATTATTTCTTTTTTATATAGTATAGTTTTTTCTGCTTTTAAAAAGGTTATTTCTGTTTTATATGGGATAGTTTTTCTTACTTTTAAAAAGGTGATATATTTTTTATATAGTATAGCTTTTCCTGCTTAAAAATAAAACATTTCTTTTCGGGTGTAATATTCAGCTGTAGTTATCAAATAAAAAATTTAGAAAATTCACCATGATAATATTTTTGTTGACTATCAGAACGATTCTATTATGATTTCAACTCAATTCATTTAGAACTTAAGAGTTATTTTCACTAGTCTTTGTAATGAAAAGAAACAAAATAGTTCATTGTTTCCTAGCTGAATTGTAACTAAATAAATTGTCGTAAATGTGAACACTGAAGTCAATTATTTTGCTACTATAAGATTGCCACAATTAGAATTCCGACACTTAGGACTCATGTGGAGCAAAAATGAAATTCTGAAATGTTTTAAAAATAAATAATAAGCTTTAAAATGTCCATGTTTATTTTTTAGCTGCACTGAACATATGAATTGCTCGTAGTATATGTATGAAACCAGGAGTGTGAATTAAAACTGAATGATATTATTTATATTGAAGTGTGTATGTTTCTAGCCATTTACCTCGCTCAATTAACTATATTTTTTTGAGCTTTGAGAGTAAGTGAGATAGTAGGTGACTATGTGAGTAGGAGAGTGAGTGAAATGGTATGTGAGTAAAAGCGTATAAGAGATAATAGTTGCGTAGAAGCTTAGGGGAAATGGCAGGAGAGTAGAGGAAATGGCAGGAGAGTACGGAAAATGGCAGGAGAGTAGGGGAAATAACATAGTAGGGGAGTAAGTGAAATAGTAGAAGAGTAGGTGAAATAGTTGGAGAATAGGTGAAATAGTCAGCGAGTAGAAATGTAGGTGAGATAGTCGGTGAGTAGGTGAAATATCCTGTGCGTGGAAGTGTAGGTGAAATAATAATGGAGTAGGTGAAGTAGTAGGTATGTAGGAGACTAGGTGTCATTTATTATAAAGCCCTGAGCGAATAACAGACAAACAAATAAAGTCACACAAATAAGAACAAAAAGTCAGGATTTTGTACGTTTATAAGCTTTCAATTCAGATCCAGTCCTTTGGCACAACAACAAACTCGTGTTATTTAATCAAAATGCGTATCCTACTTCGGCTTTGAAACCTGCAATGATGCTAAATAAAGTGACTCGGAATTTTGTGGACATAATTAAGTTAACGAGCACATTTTCAAAACATAATCATTCTAACTCAGAAAATAGAAAAAACATATTTTTCTGCCTCCGTAAGCTGTAGTTTTGTCATCGAGACGTGTTCCAAATAATTTTTGTGTGTGTAAATGACATAAATGCGTCAACTATTCGTTAAATTACACAATCATCTATAATATAAAGTATGTATTTAACAGAACACTGATCTCTAGTCATCTCTATTATAACAGGAAACTCTTATTTGATGTCACTGAAATACGCTAACGAACATTTAATATTTTCACGCATTTCACGCATACATGCATTTAACATTTCCACGAGCCAACAATGAAAAAAAAACAGCCCAAGGGACCTAACTGAAACCAACATTATTGTCGGTGCAAAATATTTTCCGTCATGCTTTAATTGGCGAAAAAATTTTGCAGAGAAACGTGTCAGTGAAGAGAAGTTGTCATCTACAAATACTGCATGTTATTACAGTTCTTTTTTTTAATTGTTCATACGACTGCTGTCAAAATATCAGTCGTGATTTGTTGCTTACTAAGCAACGCAGTGCATTGTTAGATTATGGGTACAGGGTATCATGTGTACTATGTATCATGTATACAGGGTATCATGTATACAGGATATCATGTATACAGGGTATCATGTATACAGGGTATCATGTATACAGGGTATCATGTATACAGGGTATCATGTATACAAGGTATCACGTGGACAGCATCATGTATACAGGGTATCATGCGAACAAAGCATCATGTGAACAGGGTTTTATGACTTTGTAAAGCTAGGAAATGTTTAATGACAATTCAATTGAGAATAAAGCTGAATGAAAAACTGTTTTCCTCTCCTTTACTGTGGTAGGGGCCAGAGAGTCGGCAGAGTGTGACTATAGAGTGGGCAAAGAGTGGGTAGAGAGTGGGCAGAGAGTGAACAAAGAGTGGGCAGAGAGTGGGCAGAGAGTGGGCAAAAAGTGGGCAGAGAGTGGGCAGAAAGTGGGCAGAGAGTGGGCAGAGAGTGGGCAGAGAGTGGGCAAAGAGTGGGCAGAGAGTGGGCATCAAAAGCTGATGTTGTCGAGCAAAAATAACAACTTTAGAAAATTAGTTTTTCTGTAAACTATTTTCATTTTAGGAAGCGGTGTTTTTTATTAAATCATCGCTGGGTCAACAATTATCAGCGGTATTAAAAAACAGGACATGAAAGCCAGGTCTGGTCCTTTAATGAGGCGAGTTTTTGCCTAAAATTTGAAGCTTTTCTCAATTTAATAACAAAATAATGATGCAGTAATAGTAGAGTAATATTTATTTAATTAATGTTAGGACATTTACAACTGGCGCAGGTCAGGTCACACAATGAGCAAAAAAAAGGACGAAAATATTTAGGCTACGCCGTAATATCGAATATCGTAATAATAATAATAATAATAATAATAATAATAATAATAATAATAATAATAATAATATCGTAATATCAACTAATATTTAGAGTGCGGGAATACCGCTGTTGTCTCATTACGAAATAAATGTCATAAACTTCCACGAGTAGTGATAATGAACCACTGGAGCATTTCCTCGAATACTACTGTTGTAGTACAAAATAAATGCAGTTGAATTATAGTGGTGGTGATGATAAGTACTCGTTATCTGTGTCTAGCTTATTCAAGTTAGGTTGTCTCATATAAGAGGCTTATTCGTGTAAGGCTTCTATTGATATGTCACGGAAACGATCTTTTGCAATTTCTGTAAGCGGTACTAGCGTCATCGATATCATTGAGAATTATTAGAAACAACATCTAGGGGTTTTCCAGCCAACTTTCTACCTTGCAAGAGGTTATGAGAATTAATCTCAAAATTTGTATATTAACGCCAGTTTGACCTGTTTATGCACGGAGAGATTTAATTCCGCCTCAGGTCTCACAAAACTGCATGTTATTACTGCACTGCAGTGGAATTATGAAGGTGTTTAAATTAAATTTTGCAGAACCACCTTGAAATTAAAGATTGA
>VCRD01000262.1:275976-288349 GCA_006783055.1 Trinorchestia longiramus
TAAGTCGCTTTCAAAACAGCATGATCTAAAATTTTATTTTGTATCCAGAATACGTTGTTTTCTACCATATTTAACGCGTAGAACTTCAAATGTAAATTCGTGGTTTTGTAAGCGTTTTTGGGGAAGACCCCGTTATATAATCACGTTTTTCAGCCATACGAAAGAACTGAAAAAGGCTGCGTTAATTTCGGGTTCAGACGAAAATATTTTCATCTGATGGTCTGCTGATTAATTGTGGAGCCTAAATTTAATAATTGTCAAAAATCAGTTTGTATACTAGACACTTCAAGTGCTTTTAATTGAACTTTAAAGTTATAAATCGCTTGTGTAAGCCTAAGGGAAAATTATTTGTTTCATGTTGATGGACTTAATGCTAAATTTCAACAAGCAAACTAACAACATTCAATCAATAAATATTTCAATATATTAATTTTTGAAATCTATAGAGTACATCTATATTTTAAATTGTTTTCATATAAAAGGCGGGGCTAGAATTTCATTGAACACTTCCATAGAGAAACTTGTTTTGAAATTGTTTTTGTAAGTTGAAACAGGAGCATAGTCTTATAGGCTTTCAGAAGCCTTTTATTTACGTGCAAAGTATGATATTTAGACTCTCATGAATGAGTGAGAATAAAGTAAGGCAATAGAAACGAGCCGTTTTGGCCCATTCTTGGGTTCTTACCCAAGTTGTTTCAAGCGGCAACGGAACGACCTTTGCATTTGAACTCTTGAATCATGGATCACATAAAAATTATTGATAATTCCATTAATGATTTATTATTCTTCGGGAAATTTGGTTTAAGAACTTGTCAATAATACATAGAGGTTCATAGATTAATTTGTCAAGACTACAAGAAGAACAAACTTATGCAATTTAAATTATAACTTAAAGGCCTAGTAAATAAGAATAGAGCCGTGGTAAAAGCTTTGTTTTTACCGCGGTGGTTGGAGTGACGGGACCCTGTGGATTTAAAAGAGGATAAATACCCAAGCCTCATAATGCACTTCCAGTAATTCAGTTTAATCTCCTACTTAAAGCGCCCGCACAGCATTACAGCTTCCGCATATTTCTAATTAGAAGACTGCTCATTATAATACAAACTAATAGACCCACACGTGAAAAAATCCACGTCTTTCTTACTGAATTTTTTCGTTTGTCTTGCTAGTGAACGCGGATTTTGCGAAGGAGTTTCTATGTTGAAGGATGTGCCTTTGGTATCCACGATACAATGCTTACAATACATGTATACCCTACCGAATTTCCTCCTTTCTAAATCCTTAAGAGCGTCACAGAGAGACGGACCAAGCAAGCACGCAACAAACTGTATTATTAATAGTACAACAATTCATGTCCTCTTCTGAAATCTAATACGGGATGCTCATCAACATTTTTTTCTTTCCTTGGATTCTGTCTTCTCTTTTGTTCAATATGATGAAAGAAATTGCATTCCAGTGCATAAGACGGCACTGGTCTTGAAAGGATCAAATTGGTTCTCGATTTGTATACATTGTTGCGTCTTTTTTACCTTCGTGGTGGATTTTATTACCTAACTAGTGAGTATGCCCGTTAAAAATAACAAGTTTTGATACCATGAATTTCCAGGAAAAACTTAAAACAATAGGTTCTCAGACCTAATCAGAAAGTTGACAGATTTAACTTCAAGTATTTGAAAGAGATTTCTATTGTAATAACATAGGAGACATTACGCACAAACATATATATATATATATATATATATATATATATATATATATATATATATATATATACATCATATATGTATCTATATATAAATTTATTGAATTAAGGAGACACCTGGCGTTTTATTGTATAGTGTTGATGATTATAAGTATTGTTAGAACAATATTTTAATGTTGTACTAAGAACCTTAAGCTGATTCATCGTAAATTTTTTTAGTTTCAAATACTTTATTAGCGTAATGAAGCAATGTCAACAGCCTCAATAATTCCATTATTACTCACTTTTAAAACTGTAAAAATAGAAATAATTCCGTTGAAAACTGGTTGTATTTTTGTTACCAAGTTACTAAATTGTACTGTGGTTCTGGACACAGCAAGTTGGCATGGTTCTGGACAGAGCAAGTTAGCGTGGTTCTGGACACAGCAAGTTGGCATGGTTCTGGACAAAGCAAGTTGGCATGGTTCTGGACACAGCAAGTTAGCGTGGTTCTGGACAGAGCAAGTTAGCATGGTTCTGGACAGAGCAAGTTAGCGTGGTTCTGGACACAGCAAGTTAGCATAGGTGTGGACAGAGCAAGTTAGCGTGGTTCTGGACACAGCAAGTTAGCGTGGTTCTGGACACAGCAAGTTAGCATGGGTGTGGACAGAGCAAGTTAGCATGGGTGTGGACAGAGCAAGTTAGCGTGGTTCTGGACAAGGAGATGAATATTTTTCTGGAGAAAGAAAATGAAAATAATTCTGGACGAAGAAAATTTGCACGTTTCCACTCAAAATTTATTGAAGTACTTCGGAAAAAGACAATCAAGAAAATAAATTTGAATGCTTCTCGACTAAATAAATTAGCATGTTTACGGGTGATGCAATTTTTCTCACACATCGACAAACAAATAACCTTTTTTCCACATAGAAAACAAAATAAATACGCGTATTCAAGAAAGCATCTAATTTATACATACAGGGTACATCTAAAAAATGCATACATAATCACAAAAACATTTGAATGAAGTGTGTAACAGCATATTCTGGAAATAAAATGAAAGTTTAGATCTTGCTCTTTCGAATGATGCTTATTCCAGCCTCCTAGCACCAGCAGTATTCAAACTATAACCTTTTAAACTTTTGTCTCCAGAATACGTTGTTACCCACCGTATTTTATTGCGTGGAACTTCAAATGTATACTTGTGATTATGTATACATTTTTTGGGATGCCTGTATAGACTAAATAAAGGAATAATTCAGTCATTTTCAACTCTTTCGCTTACCTTCACTTGACACAAAATATACTGTGAAGCTTAAGGCACAAATTCGATTCATCTTCATGAATATGAATTCACAGGCATGACTGCACCAAAGTCATTAAGCAGCTGTGCTCGAGTCCGCACCTGGAAAATTGGAACTGATTACAATTGCGTTGCTGAAGCGGAATCCAAAGGCTCCATCACTATCCTGGTCGATTGAACCTGAAATTCAGCGTTAATTAAGCTACGACCCAGCCAAAAGAGCCTGGCTTTACGGCACGGAATCACTCGTTAATTGTCCTCCCTTTGGCCTATTTTCTGCTTCCCTCCTTTGATCAGAACCTCTGATGTGACATTACAAGCCCTACTGATATGGGGACTCTGCCATCAGTAGAATTATGGCATGCAGGACCTTGATGATGTAGTCTTAATTGAAGCTTGAATGTGGTGATAATAATGGGAAAGAATTCTCTAAACAAAATTAGTAAAGGGATCTACATATATGTTTGTTGTTAACTGGTTTTGTACTGAATTTCAATTGGACTTTTTTCGATTAATTTTTGGTGAAAGCTTACCTTGAAGACCATAATTAAAAAGCTTTCCATACTCAGGCAATAAATTTTTCTAACACAATTGACTGAATTTTTTTAAAAGAATCCGTTTCCTATGAAAATCTTTAAATGCATTTCGACATACAAAGATTGTATTATTTTATCAGCTCTTTGTTTTTTTATTTTCAATTCTATTCTCATAATTTGCTTAATTGTATACTATGATATTGCATTCTAAATCTAAAATCTGCTTTTGTGCGAAAAAAATGAACCACTAATCCATTTCCTACCATGTGATCGACGAGGTCCTTTTGACCAGTAAATCTTTTTCGCTTCCCTTTGTATCGTTTCAGTACACAAATTACCTCTGCTAAACTTCCAGTCATATTAAAGCTTCCATAAGCAACCACATTAAGTTAAAGCAAATTTAACTTCAAGAGGCGACGTCGTTTTGCGCTCGCTGAGGTACTCCCGATAGAAGCAAGACGGCTTTCTAAAAGTTATGAAAGCTCTTCTCTAGCAAATGTCGGTCTGCAATATGCAGTGGTAAACCGAACGCCTGAAGCAGACAGGCTTTTAACGTTCGCCGATAGGAAGTTGTTGAGAAAGTTATTATTGGCGCTGAGTTATTGATGTTATTCTGGAGGATAACGACGTCAAAGAAAGGTGTTTGATGTCGTATCCACTGAGAAAAATAGTCCACTTCGTGTTTCTGAAGTTTGTGTCATTTGAGAGCGCTAAAACTTGATGAAAAGGAACCCTGCATCACACGATAGCTTAAAATTTAGCACTCGTGACCAACGTTTGAAAACATGACTGAGGAATTAGCAAAATTAGCAGTATTCTCGATGGTCTGATCCGATGAAGTATGTAGGTAGAATGAACAGTTTGAATATATGACTGAAAAATTTGTAAAATTAGCACTATTCTAAATGGTCTGATCCTATGAAGTATGTAGGTAGAATGAACAGTCAATACTGAATTATTTCTCAGTAATTGACTTTGCTGATTACAGATTACAATCGAAAATGCGAGTATATATCATAAAAACTTAAGAATAAGGACATTATATGCATTTGTAAAGGTGTATGAAGTACGTTCTGTGTTATGAATAGGTTTTACGGTCATTTGAATTTCTTAAAGTTCACCTGCAACTTTTTGCTCATGATTTTGTAATTAGTCAATAGTCCAGAAAATTTTCTATGTAATACACGCATGTTAAAGAAATTATTTCACGGTTTTAATATTTTGGGACCTCTTAACTATTAAGCAATGCTTAATATGTTTGATGAAAAAATACGTGGGCAAAACTGGTATGTAGTTCTGTATAGGAGCTCACTCAAAAAGAGAAATATAAATCAAGTTAGGGGGTTTGATAGGGGGAGGGAATTCTATAAGAATTTATATAGGGATTTGTATAGGGTTTATATAGGGATTTATGTATGGATTTATAAAAGGATTTAATAGGGGATTTAATAGTGATTAATAATATTTGAGAGCCTTATCAATTACGACCGCCAGAAATCTCTGCTAAAGTCTCAAGCAGAGATATTAAAAAACACAAGCGAAAATATTTATTACCGTATAAAATATATGTACATTACCAACAGTGCATTAATAATAAAATAAATCTATACTTCTAACAATGCATTATCAATGAAATAAATGAACACAACCAACGGTGTATTAATAATAAAATAAATCTACACTTCTAACAATGCATTATCAATGAAATAAATGAACACAACCAACGGTGTATTAATAATAAAATAAATCTACACTTCTAACAATGCATTATCAATGAAATAAATGAACACAACCAACAGTGCATTAATAATAGAATTAAATATACACTACCACCAGTGCATTCACATTTCGAGTATCAGTATGGCTGAGTTTTTGTATGTGTTTCAAAAGCAATTCTAGAATGCACCATATAGGCATACAGGTACGTAGCTAGTTCTACACTTTGGAAATGGATGACTAAATAATGGCTATCATATCTCAACGAATGATCAAATACTGGCTATCATTCGTTGAGATATGATAGCCAAAAATGATGGCAGAGATTTTGTGATAATACCCGTGCCATCAAAAATGATGGCAAATACTGTTGGAAAGGTATTAAATAAAATTACATATAAGAACGTAATGCAGTATATTTACAAAGGACAAACGTTTTAATTGATTATTTCTTTAATGACAACATTCCTAGTGAAAACTAAGACACTTAGTTTTCTACTGCTGCAATTGACTCTGCAATTCGTGTCATATTCGGGTACAATGTACCCGAATCATAGGGCAATACCCCGCCCAACTCCCTATCCACGATACGGACTCGAGTGTATAAGGCTCTGGATCTCTTTATTTTTTTTAAAGTGACACTAAACATATAAATAAATAAATAAATATATAAATAAATAATATATAAATACACGACGGTGATTCTTAGTATTAGATTAGATGAATGATCAAATAATGGCTATCATATCTCAATCGTCGAACTTGTGTTCCGATATTTCAACTCATTTTGTTAATTCGTTTTCGATTAGAGCCAAACAGAGATTCATTTATCACTTATCGGAGCACATTCATTATTCAGACAAGAACTAATTTCTTCCTATGAGATGGAAAATCTTTTGTGGCGTTTCTAGATTTATGGCTAGCGAGCCTTCAAATTTAGTTGATTTTCTTTACCTATAAAATTATATTGTTTCAAACGATCTCTTTTTCATGAATATCATCTTACGATTCAAAAAAAATATCAACGTCCTTTATATATTTTCTGACAATAAACTTCCCTAAGAGATTATTTGACTTAAAACTACCACAAGAACAGACTAAGCGTCAGCGTTCTTTAGATATTTTCTGACAATAAACTTCAATAAAAGATGATTTGCCCGAAACCTGCCACAAGACCGGGCTAAGCGGCTGGAGTTAGACTTCAATTGCAGTCTTAGAGCTGCAATAAATTCAGTTACAACTGGGAGGAGAAGCTAGAGCAACTTACCTCCAGATCATCGGATGTTCTGAGGTTTCAAGAACTTGTTTCTCTCTAAGCTTCTAGAATGAAGTCTTGGCTTCACTGCTTCAGTTTGGTCAGTTTCCTTAAGGCCTTCTTGGGTATTGTACTGTGTTTTAATCCCGCTATATAATAATACACAGTTTGTAGTTTGCTTGCTTGCTTGCTTGGTCTCTGTGGCGCTCATGAGGATTTAGATAAGAAGAAATTAGGTAGGGTACTTTGCAAAAGAGTTTGAACATTGAAGGATGTGCCTTTGGTATCCACAATACAATGCTTGTAATACATGCATACCCGTTCTGATTTCAGTTAGATAATTTTTCTTCAGTAATAGATAGGAAGTAATGGGACGGACACACACAGATACAGAGAGAAGGAGATACATAGTCTATCATATATTTAGATAATGGAATTTTTGAGTTCTTCTATCCTCTCGGCACGGAAAGGTTAAAAATTCCTAAATTATCTCCACGAAATCCATTGCTTCACAATTTTTCACTGCGTTTAACATTTATTATTTAAAGTTATTAAATAGATCTAGATTCTGCTAGCACTTCGTGACGCTCTATCCTCATAGTAAATTATTTTGTAGGGAATTCGTGCACATAATTGCGGCCTGTTTAGTAGACTGGGTGGAATTTAAGCTTAAGTAAATTATCATCTGTGGTCTTGTTTCACTGCAACTAAATATTGAGTTACCCTAGTCATGAGGCTACCTGAAATCACAGAGACATAGTCGACAAATTTCTAGGTGTATCTTTATTGCAATTGAGTATTCAATACTGTAAATAGTATTGATAATACACCAAAAATTTAAAGTATTAATAATATACTAAAACCTAAAAGTATTGATAATATACTAAAAACTGAAAATATTGAAGATATACTAAAATATTATTGCTAACGTACTATAAATTGAGTCAATACTATAGTAGTCAATACCGTAGCTTAGTACTCACTACTACATGTAAGTACATTTCGGTACGTTTGCACTAAACTTTTATTACATACATTAAATAAATACATACACAATATACGCACATTACACAATTTGTAAACGAATCCTTTTTCGATCAGGAACAAATAATGGAACAGAAAATTAATTGTAAATGTGTGTGTGTCCGCTGCCGACATGGTTGACGCGGCTAGAAATACGGCATGGGACTTGGGTAAACAACCGAATAATTATCGAAGTAATTATCCGACCCAAGAATGGGCCAGAAGGTTCGTTCCTATAGCCTCATTCTATTCTCATTCTATTCTATTCTAATTGCATTCACAACGAAAAATTAATAACTTCAAGAACAAGTAATGTGATGGGCATAACTTATTATTCTGTCTATGGTTAACTAATAATTTATTATAAAGGATCGAAGGGAGAGCGTTATGATTCTCTTCAAGATACCAATACTTGATTTTAACAATATTCTTGCGTTTGATTTCATTTCTTTGTTAAATAGGTTTATGATTTTTTTCATTAGTTAACTTTAAGCAGTCTCAATATTTCAGATCGACAACTATAATGTGCAGCAACACAACTTCCTTTTTTGAAAGGAACTTTCGTTGAAAAAAGGAAATTACATTGCTGCACCCTGTACTATGCGGAGTAACAAAAAAAATGCATACTACACTCTTTCTTACAGTGAGATTTTCCTATTTTTTTGTCCATCAAATTCTGAGAAGTTCACGAGTATGTCGATTCAAAACACGCATATGAAAACTGCATTATGTCCTCCCTGACCGATTGAATGCAGGCTTCCATTCCCCTTGTACTTTTCCCCGAAATAAATGGCCTGGACCCCTTCAAAAACTTATGGAAGCTCAGTTACCGTAAATGTCAGGCTGCTGAAAGAAATAGTAAGCCGAACGTCGAGGTTGGAATCTAAAAATTTATGCGTCGCAGATTCAAGGAAAAAATATGTAGTTTCTACCCCAGAACACATGAGTGTTCTTTACGTCCAGATATTGGCAACACTTACCATTTTAATACGAAATATTACTGGAAAATATTCTTAGAACTGAGTTTTTGGAGATTGGATTTAGCTTGACAACGAAGTCATAGTTTTATTTTGAACGTTACTTGGAAAAGGAATGAGATTGGAGGTGAATATTACATGAAAATGAAATAAGAATTTGATTTCGGTGCTTGTTTGAACATGAAGTTAAATTGTAATCCTGAGAATCATTTCCAAACGAAATCAAATTCCCGCTGAGTTTGAAAATTGAGTTTAAATCAGTGCAATGTTGAACAAATCGAAGTGCTTTCCAAAAATCACTCGAGAAATCCATTAACTTAAAATGGATACAGTAAAATTTTTATTATTGAAAAACTTCTGCCCTCAAAAGTTACACTTACTACTTCTAAGAATACAAGGACGCTCTTCAGTCCTCTATTTTTTATTGAATTTATTCGTTTTACTTTGATAAAAACCTGATGACATACATAGTGTTCGACGCATTATATGTGGGGCTTATTGCATTAGGATATTATATCCAAAAATTAGGATGTTAGATGGTAGTTGAATGGGATAAAATAAAACAAACTTGATTACCGTACGGGGACGTCCACTTCGCCCACTGGCATCTCTGACTTTACTCAATTTCTCATTTACTAAATTGTGTTTCCCACACCGATGAAGTGATTGGTGGTGGAGTTGTGCCCTTGGCCACCTTCTTCATGGACGTCGGTTTGCCCTTCTTTCAATTTTCTGCACCATTCCCGTACACTTCCCTCACTCATAAAGTTATCACCGTACACTTTGCTCACTCTGCGATGGATTTCAGCAGAACTACGTCCTCCTGCTTGCAGAAAACAAATTACACTTTGTAACTCACATTTGGCGGGAGCATCGATCGTCGCTGTCATGTTCAATTGCTCGTACCTCGAGAAATCAGGCTGTGTCCGTTTTGGCAATTACGTAGAGAAATAAGTAAGACCCTGAAGTATTGATGGTGATAAAATGATTAGGTTCCGTAAAGTTTCCTTTTTAATGAGCCATTGAGGGTGAAATAACAGCCCACGTACATCAACCCGCATAAGTAATGTCATCGATATTAAATTACAAGCATAGATGTTCTCCTGGACACGTAATGCTTTAAGAAGAAACAGTCTCATATAAACAGTTATTTTTAGATGAATTGTCTTAAAAAACATATAGAGAGTACTTTCATACTTACAAGGGTAAGTGCAATTCCTTAGAATCATCATGATTTAATTCCTATTTTACTCCTACAATTACTCAAGGACCATTTTCCCAAACGCAACAATGATCTTGACAACGGGAAGCCACATTTAAAATCAGCGAGATCTTTCAGGGATGTTTTTTCGCGTCTTGGGCCCGAAATGAAAACTTAGTGAAATGCTCCACACGCAGCAACGAAGTTTCAACTTTTTAGCCGAAAAGTTTGTCAATTGCCCCCAGACGACCACGGTGGTTTCTTTTTTTTAATCTCTTGTGTTGGTTTTCGGATCCCGTGGGGTGTGTCCAGGGAGGAGAATTGCAGCAGTCGCCTGCCTGCGGCGCGTGTATCTGTGATACCAAATAACAGGGAGAAAGTGAAAAAAAATCAACATTGAGGTATTCGAGACGTTTTCAATTTCGGTTTATACGGTAGGTAAATTTTACCTGTGAGCTACAGATACTTGTGCAGGTATACGATTGCATGTACATATGTTACGTTGTGAAGTAATAGCATATGAATTCATAACTCTTCCCTAGCCTGTATTTTTTGAATTTTTTACGGCTGGTAAATTGGTTTCCTGCTTACACAACCGGTAAATATTAAATCTACATAATTGATGCATATAGTTTTAAAATGAAATTTAATTTTAGCTTGAAATACCAGCAATCAAAATTGATATGATTACTCGTGCAAATGAAAATAATAACATTAATCATAGCTGTTACTAACGTAGATGCGAGACAGCACTTTTATTAGACACAGACATGAATTTGAAATCAATTGCCAAAAAACAGTCCGAACACAGCGAAATTGCATGTTCTCATCTCACTGACACATTCAATAGAGTTTCATTGCTCATCTAGGTGAAAAAAATAGTTATCGATACGAAGTTTTTAATTCATTTTTAGATTTACATGCAAATTCAAATTACGGAACAAGTTTAACATTTAATTAATGTCAGACTGGAGCCATTGGAGCCATGTTAAAGCAAAAAGATTTTAAATTTTGAGTTTGTTAGTAAATATCTGATTTAAAGATATCAGTTGAAAATAATTTGGCCGAAGCTGTCAAGTAATTTTATAAACCGTAAAAAACAGTTCATATAATTTAGTTCTTTTAAGTGTGTATGTGTTATAACATTATGATTGCCAATCTTTACATATATCTAAGACTCTTAGATTCTATAACGTTTTACTTGTAGTAATAAACAGTTTATATAATCTAGTGTTTGTTAAGTACGTCGTGTGTTATAACATTATGATCACCAATTTATCTATCCATTTACAGGATGCGGCAACATAACTTCCTTTTTTCAAAGAAAGTTCCTCTTAAAAAAAGAAAGTTGTGTTGCCGCACACTGTATATCCATGACTCTTATGTAGATCACCGTGAAACAAACTTTTATCTTTATATCCTTGGGCACGAAGACGGCGCTCGACCGCTTGCAAGCCTTGTAAAGTGTTTACGTCGTTGCCTGTAATGCAGTTTAGCCCTCTGTGTTTATACAGTCGAGCAGACACTACTGCTTCACAGGTCTCAGTTTGCACACAAAATTGAAGTAAACACGGGCCCAATTTCTGCGAGTGAAGGCTTGTTGATCGAGTCTCTGGAGACGAACTTTCGTCCAACTGCTTCTCTGAAGACTAACTTTTCAGATTCGATAATGTCGATTCGATAATCGACGGGCCGTTAATTGTCAGTAAATGTCTACGGAAGCAAAATAGAAGACTTCTGGGATAAATGAAAGTGTTCTTGATTACTTAAAGATTGACAAAACGTTTTCTAGGCTGTGGTCACTGTTGCTGAAATTAGTGTATAAATAACGTAAAAATGGTGGAACTTTGTGGTGATATTGTGCGTATTTGTACATTTTCACCGTGTATCTTAACTCGTGTTCAAAATTTTAGTTTTCAACACTTGAATTATGTGCCGTAATGAAATTATAAAGGTAACGCTGCTATTAATGATGTGAAAAAAGTTTTGAAAAGATCCAATTAACTTTTTCAGTTCGTGCAACCCACGGAATAAAGGCTCCTATGCAACAATTTTAATATACATGTATTCAAACAAGGTGCATGGTGTACATGGTAATTCATGTAATTTAATTTGTAAAGTACCTCTACACTGCAGAGTGTTATTGATATCCATTTGAGATAGCAATGCAAAACCATGTATTTTTGTAAAAATTATTTCAAGATATACGATGCAAAACGAAGCATTGTCTCTCCATATTGCTAAAAAAAGTGTATAGAATTATGATGCAAAAACCACAAAATCCATTTATATAATACTTATGAAGTCCTCTTTGAATTTTTAATGTTCTCACTCTATGATATACAAACTCCTTTAATTTTAATATTCTATGATGATCGTATAAACACATTCAATTAACAAAAATTTGTAAATTAATACTAGTTTCAAAAAATTCTAAAAGCATACGGAAACCTGAGACCTAATATCTTATTAAGATTAGGGCAGTGCATCCATGAGTCTTGTTGCTTTTTTATTTCAAGATACTGCTCATATAATTAATTTGAAGCTTTTAATGCTCACCTGATGGAATATTGCACATTATTTTATTTAAGTTAAGAAGAACTTCGCAATTCTAGCCAAGCAACTTATCATTATAAGAGGCGAAGATTTCGTTCAAGTTCATTGTTTCATTTAAGTTAAGA
>VCRD01000262.1:288907-305936 GCA_006783055.1 Trinorchestia longiramus
GGTCTGAAGTGTTGCTGGTCTGAAGTGTTGCTGGTCTGAAGTGTTGCAGGTCTGAAGTGTTGCTGGTCTGAAGTGTTGCTGGTCTGAAGTGTTGCTGGTCTGAAGTGTTGCTGGTCTGAAATGTAGCTTTAAATCGCAGTTCTGTGCCTCCTATTTTGACTGTTTCGTGCATTGAAATATCCGTCATGATTCCGTCTAATTAAACAGATTTGAAACAAGTCAAAATAATGAAAACCGGAACTTGATTTGATTCGTAAAGCCTTTTGATGTCGTCTGCTTTGAGAAATTAAGGCTATTTGCAGTACGTAAACAAACTTCCCAGACGCTTTTTTAATTTCTCGGTGATCTTTAATGACTGCATCTTTAATGCATTTGAATCTAATGTAGTTAGTCAAGTTGGAAATTTATCATGCGTTATGGACTAGCGATGAAAGACGCTACGACCAAAATGCATGTCTTCCTTTTTGTATCTTCTGAACGTCTTAAATTTATTGGTATCTGCAGTTGGGTTTCATCCCGGGTTACATAATATTTTCAGTTACGTTAACTAACACATCTTAATACAGGGTGCAGCAATATCACTTCCTTTTTTTAAAAGGAACTTTGCAAAGCCCGCGTCCACTGGCAAATCAAACAAAAAATTCACTAAATAACCCGTGAATTTTCCCGTGTGGGCCTGCTAGTCATACAATAAATAAGTCGCGTATCGTTCTAAAGTCATTGTCCGGTCGAAGCGATCTGTGACTCCGATCATAGAGGCATACAATTGTTGAACTTCTGTCGTAATTTCCCTTGACTCACGAGGCGTCCATTTTAAGTGACACTAACTGTCGATATCGTGTTCTGAGTTCAGTAGTGGAGTACATAGTAGCCTCCGATCGTGGACAAGGAAACTGAGCTCTGACTTTGAAATAGCGTCCTCGAAATTTGGTAGCCTGCAAAGAGGAGGGAAAACCTAAAAGTATTTGAGACGTTTTCAAATTTGGTTTATACGATAAATAAATTTACCTGTGTACAGATACTTGTGCAGGTATTCGATTTTTGCATACATGTTATGTCTTGAAGAATTTGTATATGAACTTATAACTCTTCACTAGTCTGAACAGCAATGAGATGTACGGTACCAACAAAACAGTTTTGTAAATTAAAACCAATTAAACTAAATTTCACTTGAACTGAGACCGGGGAAACAATTTATTTTCGTGGTACTGTGAAAGCTGCCATGATATCCACGTTATAAATCTGTTGAGGCATTGGATTTAGGTCCTGTGCTCTTGAATTGAAACCTCAGAGAAATCTATTACTTTTTACAAACTTCTCAGTTTTTTCTGGGCTTCTCAAGACTTTTTACAAGTTTCTCCGTTCTGATGAAGTGTCTCATGAGAAAAAAGTTTCACCAGCTAAACAAGATTAAATTCATGCATTTTCTCGTTTGTTTCATCATGAATCCACATTTATCCAGTTAGACACAAAAATCCTTTGATTCGACTCTCTAAAATACTTATACATCTACAGAAAATTATACATGTATTTCCATTACTAAGATTCGTACATACATCTTTTACCTATGGTAGAATATAATCCCCGTATGCCAACGAGCACTTTGCTACACAGATTTTCCTGAAAATGCGAAGTACGGCAACATAACTTCCTTTTTTTCAAAGCAAAACGCTTTGAAAAAAGGAAATTACGTTGAAGCACCATGTAGAATGTGAATCCTTCTATCTTGGAAGTGCAAAGCTATATCTTTATCTTTAGAGACCGTTTATGGGACGGCAGTGGCGTCTTTGGGATGCGATAAGGACAGTTCAGAGAGCTGCGTACAATGGACAATGCAGCTCACCTTATCTCTACAGACCAATAACAGCTCCGTAAAGACCTGAACAGAGCCCCAGACTGTGATCCTAGTCCAGACTGTAACCAAACAATAGGGCTCGTGAAACTGAACTATGTTACTTTCCTTTCCACGTGAGGTTCTTAAAATTACAGTAACCAAATGTATGTTAACATTTTGATCTGTCCAGTTCTGTGATCTGCTTTGGCTTGTTGATGTAAGACCGTCTGAAAAGACGAAAAAGGCTACATATATATTAATATTTTGATCTTTTCTGTGATCTGTTTTGGCTTGGTATTGTAGAGCTGTCTGAAAAGATAAAAAAGACAACATACATTATACACATATATATATATATATATATTAAATAATATATATTATTATTAAATTAAATAATATATATATTAAAAATAACGGGTTTTAATATCATGCATTTAAAGGAATAAGTTAAAGAAAGATTCTCAGACCTAATTAAAAAGTCTATGGATTCAACTCCAGCGGTGAACAATCTATATATCTGAAAGTCTACGGATTTAACTACCAGTATTTAAAGAAGATTCCTATTTAATAACATAGGAGAAATTACGCACCAAAAATATATAAACTTATTTATTTAAAAGGATACCTGGCGTTTTATCATATAGTGTTGATGATTCACATTTTGGAGAATACCAACTATGAGGTTTCGAGATGCTAGTGGTTTTAAAAAGTTTGTGGCATTGTCATTTAGGCTTTTAAAAGATATAAGGCAACTGAATGTTTGGCTTTCTAGAAATCCTTAATTAATACTTTTAAATTCTGAGGATCCAGATATATGTACCCTTTAATGTGAAGTTTAGGATTTATACAGTCATCTAATTCAATACATTGAACTGAATATGAGAGCTACCAAAGCAAAAACTGAAACACTCGGACTGTAAGAAATCTACAGGAGTTTGAGGATATAGAAATATGTTCGTCCTGAAACTTTTACGACATCCAATTTGATGAAATCTTTACAGTTGACTCCTTAATATTTAGAAGTCTGAAAGGAAGCAGTAAAAAAGGAAAAGTGCCCCTACCTTAAATTCCAATCAATTACCCAATCAATTCGAACAAAGTTTTTCAATATTTTTTCAGTTATGTATTTGAAATCGGGAAGTAAATCTGAAAATGAACAGAGAAACTGAATTGCAATTTTGACTGTTTCATCAATTTAGCGTCATTCCAACTGTTGATGCTTTAAGTGTCATTTTTAGGCATATATAAAAAATATTGAGATCAAACTAAGTTGAGATAACAAGAATTTCTAAAGTATCAATGATTACATTATCGCAATGAAACAAAGTAATGATTAATGAATAATCAATTAGCTCTAAAAGGACCTCATCATTTTTTGACTGAGCGGAATAATACGTAAATTATTGCTATAAAAATAATGTAATATTAATCCTACTTCTGAGCAAAGCGTGTAGAATAAAGGGATAAAAGGAATTGTTTTCATTATACTTCTGGAATGACATCACTCCATATAGAGTTAGGGAAAGTCAGGGATGTTAGCATAATACTAAAGAAAGCGTCTTATAATGTCTTACAGTTATGGTAGCTGTCATATAAATATATACATCCCTCTTTGTCTTTCACAGACGGTCTATACATACAGGACATCCAGGAGTAATGTGACCCGTATACAGTGTGTCCTAACGTTACGTAACCCGTATACTGGGTATCCTAGCGTTACGTAACCCGTATACAGTGTGTCCCAGCGTTACGTAACCCGTATACAGGGTTTCTCAGCGTTACTTAACCCGTATAATGGGTATCCAAGCGTTACGTAATCCGTATACTGGGTGTCCCAGCGTTACGGGATCCGTATACAGCGTATCTCAGTGTTACGTAACCCGTACACAGAGTGTCCCAGCGTTAAACCCGTATCCTGGGTATCTTAGCGTTACGTGACCCGTATCCTGGGTATCCAAGCGTTACGTAACCCGTATATTATTGTGGTATCCACAATATGCATGATGCTCACAATACAGTCATCTGTTGATGCATAGCTTGGTCATAAGAGCTTTTATGAAGAAGCCATGCAATTATTTGCATTTACCGTAATCATTCGTCCTGCATGATCCTTTTCAATATTGAATACATTTCATGAATAATTTATCTTAAACATTGTTTCTTTTATTCACGTTTTAATATTATACAGGGTTCGGCAACATAACCTCCTCTTTTTAAAAAAGTTGCTTTAAAAAAAGGTAGTTATGTTGCCACACTCTGTCTATTGCTACTTTCAATGGTCAAAATTGGTTCAAAGTTTCATCTCTAATGTTAAAGTGTACAATTTTCAATCCAATTAGTGATTTAATGGCAATATTCAGAATATTTTACTGAAGCAATGAAAAATATCGATACTTTGTCTAGAGATAAGATACTTAAATGTTCGTTTGAATTACCGTAGACTTTAGGCTCATGTATCTCAATAATGTCGCTTTTTTCTGAATGACTTCCTACTGAAAAGTTATTGGACAGCTAGAAAAAGATTTTAATTTTGTTCTAACACAGCAGCCTTCTTATCTGAAAAGAAATAGAAACATTGATTGGGAGTATAAAACTCACACAATCTGAAGCAAACCTTTGTTAATATCATCAGCAATGTTATATATCTCTTTCTGACCAAAACATCGAATTCCATGATATTTTGTCTTTCATCACTGCTCAGTTATGAATCATTATTATTATTATTGCTTTATTATATTCCTGATTTAACCACCGCAGCCACAACAACTCGGTTATGGATGAATAGAAGAACGGACAAAGAACTTTTGAAAAATATTTTTTTGCAGTGTAAATACCTAAAAAGAACATATCATTTATTTTTTAGTGACCTGTTCCATTGGGTGAAAAAACTTATTTGAAAACTTGCAGAAGTGGAAATTTTTACAAGGCCAAATTTTTTATTCCAAACAATATATCACTATTGAGCTGAGAAAATTGTTGGCCTGAGGGATTTTTCGAGTGTTGGGAAGGGAATCGCACATCCATTCTTAAATTTTTCCCAGAATTTGAACCAGATGCCTCCTATTCAATTACTGACCTATTTTCGGAATACACTCGGTCTTGATCAAATCCTGAAAAGTTTTCAAGAATAACAAGGATTCGAAATTCAATGTATATCACGAGAGTGTTCAGTAAAATCGTTTTAATTTCAGTTCCGTGTCTTTAGCTTGTTGCATATCAGGAAACAGAATCGAAAATGTTGTAATTTTTTGTATTTTTGATATATTTTCTGTCTTCAATTTGGCTACATTAAAATAGTTCAACAAATTTCGAAGCCTCAGTTATGGAGAAACGTACGTTCTAAAGAGAATGACATACACTATATCTTATGTAGGCTATAAGATATTACATACTTATACTCTATGCCTTATGTATAATATATAACATACTCACACTCTATATCCTACGTATAAGATATAGAGTATGCACATCTACTTACATTACCCACTTGCAGTTGAGCATATCTATGTACCCTAATTACGTTAGAGACCGTGTATCTACACACTGCAATCTCCCGGTGACAAGCAGATTGCACTTGTCATATAAACGATCGAAACTCTAATCTGGGAAAAAGATGTGTGCAAGGAAGACAGTGCATATACACAGGCTTTCCTCTTTAAAATCAGTGAGTTAGTGGTTTTTGATAAGTTATCTCAAAATAAAAATGCCTCCAATTTTTTTTTTCTACTGGTTCCTTACTGGTGTCGTCAAAATCCTAGTCATCCTGTCGTGCGAGGTGCGGCAACATTATTTCCTTTTTTCGAAGGAAGTTTCTTTCAAAAATAGAATTTATGCTGCCGCACCCTGTGTAACCATAAGTGAATTCTTTGCTCAATTGCACGGTGCAAGCCATAACTGTGATAGATGTGCTAAGGGCGAGGACCATAATCCATGACTTGGTCATAAAAAGTATACAAAGTATTTTACCCCATTTAGGTGTCCATAAAGTCTCTTATAAAAGTCTTTCATAAAGTCTCAACAGCACTTATTTCACAAACAGGATCCCTGAAACACACAAATGCAAAGTGTGATTGAAAACTTTAATAAACACTGAATACAATAGAGCAAATCTGGATGAAATATTTTACCAATTCCATTGTAATCAAGTTTTGAAATGGTAAAGAGACTTTATGGAAACCCTGTCCATCAGAAAACATTGTACCCCATTGAACTTCAGCATTTATGAACATAAGAAGTATATGTACAGAATCATATAACTTATGCAGAATTTACTGCGGTAATTTTTTATATGAAGTTTTACGCAACTTTTTCGAATTTCATCTCCTAGCTTATTTTCTTTATTATGAGTGTTCCGGACTATTTTCCAGACACTTTTGCTGTGTGGGCAGAAAAAAATTGTCATAAAATTCATCACAAAAAACAAGAATTTGAGACTGTTTCTATTTTTTCAACATGTCTTTTACAATATTTCTGGCAAAAATTAACAGGTTTGCCAAATAAAGTCTGGGGAGATCACTTGCAGTTGCGTACATTCATCAGGAAAACTATTTTGAAAAATTTTAGATTCGTTTTTTCCAGGAAAATTAGAAAACTAAATTTTTGCTTGTCTTCTTTGAATTCCTAGATTTCAAACCGATCCAATTAGTGAAGTTAAACAGAGGTTTGTTGCACCTTTCTGTCCCACATCCCCACTTAAGTATTTTTTCCCTGTTCAGCTCTACAAAAGAGACGAAAGCTGAACAGCTTCTGTTTCCGTCTGGACAGAGGCTGAACAGCTTCTGTTTCCGTCTGGACAGAGGCTGAACAGCTTCTGTTTCCGTCTGGACTTAGAATCCCATCAATTGCACGAAATAGACAGAAGCTGAAGAGCTCCTGTCTCCTGTTCAGCTTCTGTCTCCATCTGAACGTAGAATCCCATCAGTAGCGCGAAATAGACGGATGCCGAACAACCTCTGTCTCCTGTTCAGCTTCTGTCTCCGTCTAGAGTTGGGATGCTATCACCACCAGCGTGACGGGGGACTTGGAGTTGGAGATCTCGTGGAGATTTGATTAACAAGGACTTGAGATTCTGAAGAGGTTAGGGAGCAGATGAGGAGTATAGAATTGCAGTGATCAAAGTGCCTTCGCTTGCTCATCCTGGTAAATTGGATGGCTCCACAATACGAGTACAGGATTTGCGTTCATTTATTTCACCGATTAAGCGTTACTGATATCATATGTCAGCGGTCATTTTGTTATTTTCAATTAAAGGCACTGAAATACCTTTGCCTGCCCATCCTGGTATATTGGATGGCAAGAAAATACAGTATTTGGTTTCATTGCATTACATGGCATAAAATAGCCGATGTCATATGCTATCGGCCATTTTATCATATATAATTATGGGCACCGAAATGCTTTTGCTTACTCATCCTGGTAAATTGGATGGCACTGAGATACAGGATTTGCGTTCATTTATTTAGGTGATTAAGTTTTACTGATGTCATATTTCATCGGCCATTTTATCATTTAGCATACATACTAGTGGACCCACACGTGAAAATTTACGTATTTTTTACTTAAATTTTTCGTTTCATTTGCCAGTGGACGCGGGCTTTGCGAAGGAGTTTCCACATTAAAGGATGTGCCTTTGGTATCCACAATACAATGCTTACAATACATGTATACCCTACCGAATTTTCTCCTATCTAAATCCTTAAGAGCGTCACAGAGACACGGACTAAGCAAGCAAGCCATAAACTGTATTATTATATAGTGGGATTTTAGCATTTGCACTGGACCACTGAACATGGGTATAAACGTCACTATCCTCGGACAAATTATACCCATGTTCAGTTCTCTAAAGTTAGATGAAAAATAATTTACAAAATAACAACAAAAAATGTCTTAAAGAGCTGAAGAAAGTTAATTGAAAAATTGGATGAATTTCACTCAAAAACGTGAAGATTTTAGAGATGCTCTGACAGGTGAAGCTTAGTAAACTAATATACATCAAAATTTATTCAAAAGACAAAATTAACCTTGCGTATAATCACAGTGAGTGATTAAATGCATTATATAATCCTAAGTAATTGAAGTTAATTAACATAGTGCTGTTGTTGACCGCTGCATACCGTCTATGTGCATCCAGAAAGGGAAAGGCGGGAAAACACGTAGTATTTCTGCTTAAAAGACCTTCCTATCTCACTTACTCTCGGTATCAAAAAAATAAATAAATAAATTATACAATATAATATACGAAATTTGTAAAGAAGTCATGGAATTATATTATATAATGTATGGATTTTGTCAATATCTGAAGGTATACTCAACCGTATGCTTACTTCTTTACGACTTCCGTAATGAAAGCCGACATGTTTAGAAAACAATTCTAAGAAATACATGGTGCGCCAACATCAGTTCCTTTTTTCATAACTTTTTGAAAGGGAAAAAAGGTAGCTATGTTGCCTCAATATTAGTGAATCCACTCCCAGCAACGTCTGTTATATTTACCCAGATCATGAATGTTTTTTTTATTATTCACTCGAGAATATTCAGGCTTGTTATTCTAGACATAAACATTTTGGAACAAGTATAAGTTCTTAACTAAAATACCTGCACGCGAAGGCAAATCTACTAAATTATAATCTATTATAATCTGTCTAAAATTATAATCTACTATAATCTATCTAAAATTATAATCTATTATAATCTATTATGATCTATCTAAAACTATAATCTATTATAATCTATTTAAAATTATATTCTATTTTTGATTCCAGTCTAATGTTTCGAGTGACATGCAATTTATTTACCATTCCCATTTTGAGCAATGAACCAAATCCTGTGCAACTCTGTGTTACACTCCAGCAGCCGCCACAAAACTCATGACTTAATGCCCTAAACCAGGAAGTTGTTACAGTTAACTTCTGTTTTAACTTAGACCCAAAAACTGGCCGGCAGAAGATGATAGACACTTGCCCGAAAACATTTACTAACTCACATCATTTAGAGCTCAGACAGAAAGTTGTGACCAACCTCAGTCCGAGTTCTTCAAAAGAAGTAAACATATTTAACATCAGTCGGATTTCTTCAAAAGAAGTAAACATATTTAACCTCAGTCCGATTTCTTCAAAAGAAGTAAACATATTTAACCTCAGTCCGATTTCTTCAAAAGAAGTATACATATTTAACCTCAGTCCGATTTCTTCAAAAGAAGTAAACATATTTAACCTCAGTCCGATTTCTTCAAAAGAAGTAAACATATTATTTTTAATAATTTGACACTTCAGATGAGCTTAGCAACAATTATTTTAACATCAATAACTTTCACATGATATATACTTACTTTATTGTACTTCTAAACTCAGGTTGGAATGTTAAGGAGTATGATTTAAAGTGTGAATTCTTGATGCAAAAGAGAACCAATGTCTGACGATACCGATAAAAATAACGCAAGGAAAATTCCGTACAGGACCTTGTATTCCTACGAGCTGATTGTTTAAAGACAATGATTTGTCTCTACGGAGTCTAAATATTATTCACACTGCTACTCAGGAACCAAAGATTCTTCTTTCAAAAATGAATAAATTCCTCTCTGATGAAAGAAAAAAATTGTTCATATGGGTGTTGCTCTATGGGATATCTTAACAAGCCACTGTTTTCAGCAAAACCTTAATCGAATGCATCCTTTGGGAAATCTAAATCGACTGCAAAATTCAACTGGTAATTCCTATTAGTACGTGTTTGTAGCAAGAGCAAATAAAATGGGAGTCAGAACAGCCCACTGCTCAGTCGGTCTTTATTTACTTGACAACAAGAAAGACCAAATCTTCAAAATTTGAGTACAGCTGTGCAGCGACGTCCAAAGAAGACCAGGATAAATTGGGGCATTTTTACCGATCTGTTGTCGAATTTATTGGCAGCCGAGGTGCAATTTATGGATTGGTTTGTCCTTTTGCAAATAACAAATTCGCTTCCTTCAAGATTTTTCGAGTTGAACTTTTGTTATTCCTGTATGACAAGGGATTATCGATGCTCGAAAATTGTTCTGTGGTACGGAATTTCTTGAATTATTTCGCCCCCACGTTCATTTAATTACACATTTGCAAATCAGAACATATGCAATACAAATACATCGTGTTTTGTATATTTTTATCGTTGTTGGTCTAGTCAAAAGGTAACGATTTTTATTAGGCAGACAGTAGTGAAGTTTCAATCAAACTTGTTTTCCTGAAAAGAAAATATTCTGAACAACCCATCAAACGCAATGCATTTTTCGTTCATATTCCTTGCCAAATTTCAATTTTTAAATGAGCCCTCTGCTACTTATCAACAAAAAAGGCACAGTTAATTCTTCCTTAATTAGGCTGACCTTAGACGGCCATCGAACCGCTAGAATTCTATAACGTTGGTCGTATTGGGATCACTACACTTATGAAGAACACAGTAAATACATACTGTAACTGCAGACACGGAGTTTTGGAATCGATATCCACAAAAAAATGGTAAAGTGTTTATCGAGAGAAGGGCCAACGCGATATTATGCCGAGTTTTATGTATACTACGTACAAAATTCTCCAGCATTATTCTAAAAAGCAGCTTTGCTCCTCAGGTATGCTGTTTTTGAAGTCACGAACTGCTAATAATGTGGAAAAATATTGACAGAATAAGTATCACGTCTTTTGTTAAACTGAGAAAGCTCATTTCAGAGAGAGCGCAGGGAACCGTGGCCAGTAAAAAGGGCTATAGAAAACTCAGGGAAGAAATACAGCAGTTCCGATGAAAAAATAGGTTCACGAATAAAACCCCTATCAAGTTGCTTTTGAGCTGATGAAGACACTGGTATGATATAAAATATGGCTTGGACGAAAAGTCATACTAATGCATTCAAGTTTATCCCAATTCATTTTAGAGACTTGAACAATCAGAGTAAAACACTGCATGAGACTAAAACAACACAATACGGACCAACCAGCTCGTTACTGTTGCCTTATTCTGTACAAACTAGATAGATAGTCGTAAAAATTGTACGGTTCAGATTTGATTAATTGGAAGTTATTATAAAGACGAGTGTAATAAAGATTTACGGCGAATTATTGTGTTTTAAATTAATATTTTTCATGAATGTATACGGAACTTCCATTCTGTATCTTACCTACAGATTTCACAGCCGTGTAGAAGGAGGCTAATAACGAGAAAAAACAGCGTATTTTATAATAATTTGGTGCCTTTGGTATCCACAATACAATGCCTATCATTCATGCATACCCGTTCTGATTTCAGTTCAATAATTTTTCTTCAGTTATTGATTCCAAGAAATGGGAAGGACACACAAATGAAAAGAGAGAAAGAGAGAGGCAAAGATGGAGATTTCACTCTGTATTATAATATATAACTATCATAGATTAAAAATAAAGAAGAAATAAGGAATAAGGTTCTGTGAACCATTTTCTAGGGGTTGGACGAAGGCAGCGACTGTCCTTTATACATACATCTTTCTTTTTGTAACTCTTTGAGCTCGTTTATAACATTGGATTATTACCTTTCTCTATGTACTCAGGAATAAAAACATTGTTATCTTTGTCTTATTTCTTTTCCTAGTAATTTTTTCTCAAATACCAATTCAAAAAAATTTTGTGGCACTGACTTTTTGAGCGAAAATTTATATTTTGGGTCTGTTTTGAGCGTTAATTTTGATTCTGAGCTTTTATTACCTGTGACTCTTTGTGGGCTTTTTAGCTAGACGTAATTTATACCAGAACCATACCTACCTTTTGTATGAGCCATTGTGAGGCATTTTTTTTATATGAATCATCGTCACCCAGAAACATTTGTATGAGCCATCGTGAAGTAAAAAAATTATATGAGCCATCGTGAGGTAAAAAATTGTTGTATGCGCCATTGTAATGTAAAAATTGCGCTATAAAACCGCGATCATACGTTCACAAGCAACAACAGAAGACCGAGGGAACCGAAAATTGAAAAAAAAATTATGTCTGGCAGGTCTCCCACATTTCCATGCTTTTGCCTCAGTAGTTGCGAGCCTTGAGAGTTCGTTGAAGTCGCGTTCTGCATATGAGAACTTCATCGAATTTCTGAATTTTTGGGAGCCTTATTTACATAGACGGAATGTGGTTCTCCTTCTGCTATAGTAAAGGAAAACCAGGAGCAGCTATGACCTCTTCGCAGAAGTTTTGAAAGCTTTCAATCTAGCATTTGTCAATGCCAAGGATGCAAAAGTTCATAGTGCTTTCTGGACACTGACTTGCATAGCATTCTCGAAAAGTTTACTTGAACTGGGAGGTCAACGGCGAATATTGTACAGGATGTCCATAAAGTCTCTTTACCATTTCGCAAAATAAAATAGTTGAAATGGTCAAGAGACTTTATGCACACCCTGTATGTTTGGAGACAGATCGTTACATGGAGTCTTAAATTCGCATTACGAGAAGTTTGTTTCTAAAAACTTGTGTTTGTATACATCTCATAGTAAATGTTTAGATGCCTGAGTTAATTCGATTGTTTGTTTTGAGGTACAGGGTGCGGCCACGCAACTTCCTTTTTTTATAACTTTTTGACAAACAAAAAAATAAGTTGTGATGCTGCACTCTGTACGTGATGCTGCTTTCATTGGTGGAAAGGTTAAAGGACTTTTAAAAATAATTTATGCAAAAAAGAGCTAAACGAAATGACATCAAATTAGTACGAAATAAACAATATTTTTATATAGCACATTTCGTTTTGGAACAAGACTTCAATTAAATCTTAATATCCAAATTGTATCATGAAGCTATCTTTGAATGAATATAGTTACTTCACAAGCTAAATGAAATCTGAATTGATAATTGACGTGTAATTAGCAAAAATACGTACCGTGCTTCATGCCTGCAAAACCTCATCATCCTGAATCACTTTCGTACAATGGCAGCCTTCAACTTAATCAGACACATTCGTACTGAGGAGAAGTTTATTCCCTGTCACGACAGTGCTTCCTCCTCACACCACGACATGATGCATTGCACTTAAGTGATCTTGATTTACTTAATCATACTAATTTATGTTACAGTTTCTCGTAGAAGGAAGAGAGAGGGTTTAATCCTGCCACATCCATCACTCCTCCCAGTGGACAGGGCTTAAGCAGGAGGATTACAGAAGGATTGTAATGGAATGGGGCAACATCCATCGTCATACAGGGTGCAGCAATACAACTTCTTTTCTTCAAAAGAAGTTCCTTTTAAAAAATGAAGTTCTGTTGCTGCACCGACATAGTAAAGTTATAAGGCTGAATTTCCGTATCTGATTTAGTGAAGTCTAAGCTCATCACGTCATTTGATGAAATTCGAAGATTTTACTTATAATGTTTGGTTTCGTATAAAGACCAAAGAGATGGCGGGAGACCAATTATGTAAGTACAGCTTTTTCCACACGAGGTCCTAATAAAAATTGTGCATATGAGAAATTAGCTATGGAAAAGAATGATAATTTTTTAGTGAAACGAGCCTGTGATGGCTACGTTTTGAAACGTGAACTAAATATTGCACTGAAATATAACAATATTTTTTGGTGATGACCCATTCCTTTCATCAATGTTGTATCTCATTGCCCTGGACAAACATCCCACATGGTAGACAGTGCATGGAAGGAATAAAAATAAGTTATAGATAAAAGATCATAGAAATAATATTTTTTCCCGCCCTATATTTCGATTTTTTCAATGGACTTGGGAGGAGAATGTAATTATTTTTTTCAATGTCACAATGGTGGTCGGAGGAGAGTGTAATTTTTTTTCTCAATGTTGCAATGGCCGTAGAAAATGAATGTAATTATTCATAAAAGTCACTGAAACACCGGTCAAGGGATATAAGCCTTCTAAGGACTAAAACATATTTCTTGCATACGACAAAATAATTCTTCTATTATCGGATATTTTCTTGCGATGATAAGTTAAGCAAGTACTGCAGTTAAGAAACAGCTATTTTGCGAGGATTTCAGCAGAGGCGAACAGCTCAAAAGAGTTTCTGTTGTTTCTTTAAATGGTGTATTGAAGTCAAGAAAGTTTCTCCTTTGTGTCAGCCAACTCTATTTGTCACCAGGTGTTCAGGAACAGACTGATGGCGACAGAACAGCTCAAAAAGACGTTGCTCGTTGGGAAGTTTCCGAGCAATTTTCTGCCTCATCAGCTCAAAAACTTTACAAAACAAAACCTTGCAAAATCCTAGGTTAGATGTCGCTGTTTTACGGTAAAACTCAAATTCTTTCGCTTAGCATCATCAATGGGAGGACTTAACTCTAAAGAGAATGCTCATTTTCTCTAATTTAAGGAATCTTTCTTTGCATGCTCTTATTTTTTAGGAAACGTGTTGTGATTTTAAATTCGAAATCCCAAGTATGTTATGGTTAAATCTGTTTAAGATAATTCTTTTAATACATAAAGTGCAAAACTTAACGAATTTTGCAGCCCCTTCTTTACCTTGTGTTATATAAAACACATGCCTGCACTCTAACTCATAAAACTATAATTTTATTTTGTTCTGGACCGCATATTTAAATAAAAGAACACCGAATACTCGTACGAATCTCAAAGATCATGCATTTTCTGATCGTCTTAAAATGATTTATGTAGCGAAGGTTTAACAGTTCTTCTGGCTAAAATATTGCATCAGGTGCTGCACCTGCAAACGCATGCACTGCACCTGCTGTAATAAATACTTATGGGAAGGTGTGACAAGAATTGGATATTACCCTGCCTTGACAGGTATTGGATAATATCCTGCCTTGACAAGTATTGGATAATACCCTGTCTTGTTATGTATACGGAAATCCCTGTCTTGTCAAGTATACGGTAATCTCTCTCTTCCTAAGTATACGGTAATCCCTGTCTTGTCATGTCTATGGTAATTCCTGTCTTGTCAAGTATACGGTAATCCCTGTCTTGCCACGTATACGGTAATTCCTTGCTTGCCAAGTATACGGTAATCCCTGTTTTGTCAAGTATTTAATAATACCCTGTCGTGTTAAGTATACAGTAATCCCCGTCTTGCTAAGAATACGGTAAATCCTACCTGGCCAAGTATACGGCAATCCCTGTCTTGCTAAGAATACGGTAAATCCTACCTGGTCAAGTATACGGTAATCCCTGCCTTGCTAAGAACACGGTAAATCCTACCTGGCCAAGTATACGGTAATCCCTGTCTTGCTAAGAACACGGTAAATCCTACCTGGCTAAGTATACAGTAATCCTCGTCTTGCTAATTACAAGAGGATACCTGGCGTTGCTATGAACTAAGGGCAAAACTAAAGTTTTTATTATATGTACATTAATACACAGAAGTAGAATTAATAAGTACAATCAACATATTTAACAAGCAAACTGAAATTCAATAACAAATCTATGACTAAATAGAACACGAGCTGCTCCACATTAAAGATGGAGTTACTTTAGAAATCGTAAAAAAGAAACATGTTACTTTCCCGCATTGTTTTGTATTGGTAGTTGCCTGGATATAAATAATTACTTATTACTAACTAGTTGACCCACACGTAAAAAAATTCACTAGTTTTTTACTGAATTTTTCGTTTGATTTGCCAGGGGATGTGGGCTTTGCGAAGGAGTTTCCACATTGAAGGATGTGCCTTTGGTATCCACAATACAATGCTTACAATACATGTATACCCTACCGAATTTCCTCCTATCTAAATCCTTAAGAGCGTTAGAGAGAGATGGACCAAGTATGCAAGCCACAAACTGTGTATTATTATACAGTAGAGTTTTACTAATTACTGTGATGGTTTATCCGGATTACTTATTGTTATGGAAATTGCACGGCATCAAACTGTTCCTATCTTAAACTCTTCTAAAAAATTTCAAGAACATGCATTTTTGTATCTCAGCTAAATGGGTTAATTTTTCGAAGCTGTAAATTTATTATGTAATCGTTGTTAGATAATAATAATATCCTTATTATTTTTTAGTATATGTATGAGGGTGTTAATACGTAGTGATAATACTCATGATATTGAATTCCAATATCACGAATACATTCAACGACGTCCGTTCTTTGTTATATTTTAGTACATGTATGATGGTATTAATACGTAATGATAATAGGCATGGTATGATATTCCAATATCACGGATACATCCATCGACATAGGTTAAGGGGGAACCACGTTTCAAAAAAGCTGGTTAATTTGAACTGACCTATTTAAAAACCAGCTTAAAACCTTTTCCCTGCACAATATTTCACAGTAAATGAAATGTTTCATAACAAAATCAATATAAATAATGCGTAAATAGTATGTCACATGTGACTTGAGTGATCACATGCAAGATCACATGTGTCTTATCAATGCTGTAAAAACAAGTCTTCTCCCACAGAAAGCCTTGCAAAATATTTACCTTGCGAACTATCGCTGTCATAGTTACAAACATCGTCTAATCGGTGTCTTTATCTACATACTTCAGTGGCGCAGATCAATTTGAACGCAATAACAGCTGTGATTTACCAATAGTGCGCTAGGGTCCGTGGCTTCAAAGGAATTCTGCTGATTTTCATTGGCATGCATTTTTATAGGTAAATTAAATGCAAAATACATGTCGACATGTTTTATCTCCTTGAGTAGAGACAATAAACGAAATATAAATTGACTACTACATCTACGCGTAAAATCCCCGTCTTTTTACTGAATTGTTTTGATTTGTCTGCCAGTAGACGCGTGTTTTGCGAAGGAGTTTCCACATTGAAGGATGTGCCTTTGGTATCCACAATACAATGTTTACAATACATGTATACCCTACCGAATTTCCTCCTATCTAACTCCTAAAGAGCGTCACAGAGACACGGACCAAGCAAGCAACAAACTTTGTATTATTATATAGAGGAATTTTCTCCTATCTAAATCCTTAAGAGCGTCACAGAGACACGGACCAAGCAAGCAACAAACTTTGTATTATTATATAGAGGAATTTTCTCCTATCTAAATCCTTAAGAGCGTCACAGAGACACGGACCAAGCAAGCAACAAACTTTGTATTATTATATACAGGAATTTTCTCCTATCTAAATCCTTAAGAGCGTCACAGAGACACGGACCAAGCAAGCAATAAACTTTGTATTATTAGATAGTGGGATAACGGAAAGAACGCAATTCCCTTTCAGTGACTTCAGGGAAAAGTTAATATATTTTTCAGTAATGTTACTCACTAAAGTACTCGG
>VCRD01000262.1:310071-339846 GCA_006783055.1 Trinorchestia longiramus
CTCTCAATTCCCCTACGTAGTGTTGATACGGCATCACTCCCCTTCAATTCCCCTACGTAATGTTGATACAGCATCACTCCCACTCCCTCAATTCCCCTACGTAGTGTTGATACGGCATCACTCCCTCCTCCTTTCTACGTTCTCTACAAAGTTTCAGACTTTTATTAATGAAGCAATGAAAAAAGTCCTTGACTTGTGTGACTACCATATATGTTATTGCCCCCACTTAATTACATGAACGCAATTATTTCGATCTATGTGAACCGAGTCCTTTCTTGAAACGTTTTTTCACATGACAGTTTCCTCCAATTTGTTGTTTTAATACAAACATCCAGTTCTGCGTACTACAGGAAAAAATAGGACAAGATGATTTAAGCACCTTGTTTGGATTTGGATGCATTCTTTTCATGGAGGAAACATTAATCTGTAACTTATCCACCGTTATACAGGGTGTCACAAAAATATGAATTCATTTTTAAAAGACTGAAGTTTGAATATTACTGGTGCTAGGAGGCTGGGACAGGTCTAATTCGAAAGAGCAAAATCTAACATTTTATTTTTTATCCAGAATACGTTGTTACGTACTTAAAGAAAACCAGTAGTATTCAAACTGCAGAATTTTAAAAATGTATATATTTTTGAAGGGACACCCTGTATATGTGGAACTCCCAGTGAAAACACTATTTTCTTCGAAAACGCATGTGTTTCCTTTGAAAACGTTTATATTTTCTTTGAAAACGTTTGAATTTTCTTTAAAAACGTTTGTATTCTCTTTGAAAAAGTTTGTATTTTCTTCTTATTTGCAGCCCCTGCAGTGGCCTGCAGCCCTCACTTTGGGCCAGTTTGAGCTGGTCTTGGTGGGCTTTGAAGTTCTTCCCTTGGGGTCGCTCCTCTCCAAAAGCTGATCAAACTTCTCAGTAAAATTGATGACTTGCGCCCGTGTGGAATTAGGGTGCTTTGCAGCGGGAGGATAAATAATGGAAGATTCGTGGTCCTACTTAGAGTCAAGAGGAAGGATGGTTTAGTGGGTGGATACTCAGGTTCCTTCTTCATCTCTTGTCGAGACAGAAGGGAGTCAAATGAGGTAATTACACGCGAATATTTAAATCTGGGTTCTAGATTGAGATGAACGAGATAGAATGCATAAATTAAGAAAGATAATTTGATTGCATGCGAGGAAATTGCTTTTTTAACAGTTGAAATTATTCAGTAGCGCTAATTTAAAGCAATGCAATGTTTAGTTCTTCCAGTACTTAAGGTAATCTTTTCGTTACCGAAGTCCGATTTGAATTATTTTAATTATTTTACGTCTGGCTATAGTCGCTATGGCGTGGCGATTACTGCATGCTACATTGAAATCAAGGATAAATGTTACCCCGTCGGGATGACATTGATTCCATTGATCTCATTATGTACTCACATATACAGTAAGTGGTAAATAATACAACACGTTAATTAAATCACTAGATTGCACATTTACAGACCACGTACAATTGCAAAAATTGGACTATGTATAAACAATAGTATAAAAAGATTATTAATATATCTAAAACTCAAAAATATCTAATAGAAAAATATAAAGGAACATGTATAATAAATACGTGAACAAAAGTTTACAACACATTTCAAGATATACATACATTAATACTTCGTTGCATAGCCCTTATTATTAATTATGGCTTCGAGACGTTTATAGAAGTTCACAACCAGCCCTTTACAAGTTTTGGGTGTAATCTTATTCCATTCTTCAATGCAAATTTCTTTGAGTTCAGTGATGTCATTGGGACCTCTCTTCTGAATCTTCAATTTCAATTCCCTCCACAAGTTTTCGATCGGATTCATGTCCGAGAATTGACTTGGCCATTCTAAAATGTTTATCTTCTTCATCCTCAACCATTTCTTGGTTCGTTTGCAGTATGCTTTGAATCGTTGTCTTGTCGGAATTTCCATCCACGTGTCAATTTTAACAAACGAGCTGAAGGTAGGAGTTGCTCTTCCAATATTTCGCGATATTTCCTGCCATTCATGGTTCTTTCAATGATGTGAAGTTTACCTACCCCTGATGAGCTGAAACATCCCCACACCATGATTGAGCCACCTCCAAACTTAACAGTGGGTATGGTGCACTTTGGTATATACTCTTCATTTTGTTGCCTGCAAACATGGTTTGTGCTGTTTCTTTCAAACAGTTCAATTTTGGTTTCATTTGACCACAGTAGTGAGTTCAAATGCTGCTGGCTTGTTCAAATGGTCGTTGGCATACTTCAGCCTGGCCTTGACGTGACGTTTATGGAGAAGTGTCCTACGAGGGGTGCAGGAGCGAAGACCTTCACGGCGTAGTGCCCTGCTGATCGTGTGTTTGTTGGCTTCGATCCGAGATGCCTTGAAATCATCCTTCAATTCTTCACTAGTAGTTTGAGGCCTCTGCACTGCTGTTCGGACTAATTTTCGAGCAGCATGGTCGTTAATCTTCCGTGGACGGCCAGTTCGAGGCTTGCTGAGAGTCGTATTCCGGCATTTCCACTTATGTTCTATAGTTCCAACCGAGGCTATAGGAACACACAGTTGTGCACTCATCTTCCAATATCCCAAACCTTAATTATGGAGCTCTGCAATACGTTCGCGAAGATCTTGGCTGATGTCTTTATCCTTAGCCATGCTTACGACCTTTCAGAACGAGAATTGCTCTAACAATGACACGTTATTGGGGATAAATGCTGACGAAATTTCGATTGCCAAATAGTAGAATGTATTAGAACATTATGGAATAATCCTAAAATAATTTTCATGTATAATATCGAGAAAAAAAGTCGGGTATTGTAAACTTTTGTTCACATATTTATTATACATGTTCCTATATATTCTTTCTAGTAAATATTTGTGGGTTTTTGATATATTATTACCGTTTTTATTCTATTGTTTTTACGTAATCCAATTTTCGTAATTGTACGTGGTCTATAAATGTACAATCTGGTGATTTAATTAACGTGGTGTAATATTTTGCCCTTTACTGTAAATGTACTAGATAGTTCTCATGAAAATTTCACAGTTTATATTCAACTAATTTGAAGTTATTAAAAAACTAATTTATTGTAGATATAGGTTGAATTGTTGTTTCAAAATAATATGATTCATGAATATATGCAGAACTTCCATTCTGTACACATCTTATCTATCAGTAATATGGCCATGTAGGAAAAGGAGGCTAATACCTGGAAAAATGGCGTATATTATCGAAAATCGAGGCCTTTGGTATCCACAATACAATGCTCATAATACATGTACACCTGTTCTAATTTCAGTTCTATAATCTTTCTTCGGTAATACATTGGAAGAAATGGGACGGACACACTCTGATAGAGTGAGAGAGAGATTTAGTTACACTATGTATTATATAAGTAGATTTGTTGAGGCTACGTTGGAAGATTAAAGTACATTGCTTTAAGAGGAATTTATATTTACGCGATTGCGCACAAGAATATTGCTCTCTATAAGTTAAGTTGCCTCATTTCGAAACACAAGCCTCTGGAGCAACAATGTAATTAATATCTAGGCCCAAAGCTGCGAACTGCTTATTTGCATTCCAATGCGTTGCCTCACATTCCACAGCAAGTCCTGGCATATTAATGCTGCTTTATGAGCGTTTTGCATCGCTTTATTGCCGCTAAAAGCACTCAGCCTTTATTGAAAGCTGCTGTATCAGCTAAGGATGTATTTATGCTCCTATAGTCCCGTAGTAATATTTCTAGACTGTAGGACTGTAGCGAATTTAAGCCGGACCCTTAACATATGAGGTAACTCTGTCCTAGCAAAAACGGTTAACCCACCATTTAATTTCCGTGTTAAACAGTACAAGCTCGGCAAGTTTCTTATGAATTCTGCTTCATCCTCGCTATTTACAGGCTTTCTTCCATCACACGGTATTGTGCACAGCTGCTACTATACGAAACAATGGAAGTAACTCGTGCCATTAAGCTGCTTATTGAGTTTAGGTGTCTGTTCATTAGTATCAAAGTCAGTGTTAGCTGCTGTGCTGAAAATAAATAAATAACGTGAGCAGCAACGGACACGGAAGTACTGTCAAATAATGTAATGTAAAATCTACTTATATTATAATACACAATGTACAGAGCGTCCGTAAAGTCTCTTTACTATTTCAAAAATTTATTACAAGTGCAATTGATAAGATATTTTATTCAGATTTGTTCTATTGCATTCAGTGTTGATTAAATTTTTTAATCACATTTTGTATTTGTGTATTTCATGGGACCTGTTTGTGAAAGAGGTGCTGTTCAGGCTTCATGAGAGACTTTTATAAGAGACTTTATGAGAGACTTTATGAAAGACTTTTGTAAGAGACTTTATTATAGACTTTATGAGACTTTATTGACACCCTGTATCTCCATATCTCTCTACCTATTCTACCCTGTATCCTTATAAGACATCCTGTAGTTTCCCATATTTTTTGAAGAATGTTCAAGGAATATTAAATTATCGTGAAAAAATCGAAGGAAATTTTCAATCGAAAACTCATTTATTCTTGTTGGAAAGAGAAATGTTTTGTAATTAGCATGTGTATATTCATTTCTTCAGTTACTCGTATTACTCCAAGAAAGTATCTTTTCAATTTCAGTTCTTTCAAATACCTGTTTCCATGCAACGTTATTTTTTCGGTAGTCTAAGCCATCATTGCGCTCTAAACTTTATTCACTTTAAAGTGCACTCTCCTCAACCAAAAAAATGCAGTTTTATCTTAAAACTGGTCTCAGAACGGAAGTTCAATATCCTGCCAAACATTTAGACCTCCATTTAACGCTGCTCTCCTGTCGACAAAAATATTTTAACCGCCCGAGTGTTTCGACTTTGAAGTCCTGAAGAAATTCTCACCCCTTACTTTTTGACCTTCTTCTCTCCAGGCTCTTTCCAGGCGATATTGAAGAGTCTTTTTGGAAGTCCGGTCCAATCTTTCCAAGGGTCGCGAAATTTGATTTCACGAAGAGGATTATTGAGACAATGCCTTCTTCCTTTGAAAATTTAGCTAAAAGGAACATACTCTTGGCTGTGTTTTTAAGTACCCACCGTAAAGGAAAGTAAAGCAATAAGCTACGGAAAAAATGATTACGATTTTGAAGGAGTTTCTGACTAGATATCCGTAGTCACTTGCACTATACTAACAAACGTCAATGTGTGTGTGTAGCGTGACTGCATGTGGTGGTTAGGATTGAACAATTAAGAATGAATCATCGATACATGAAAACGCGTGCTTCAGATGCGAGAGAACAATCAAAAAAAGAAATGAACAAACACAGTAGATATTTTTGAAAATTTTTCGTGAAACTCTTTGAAAAGTGGGACATTATTTTGCACACGCGCAGTAGGAAAAATAATTTATATTAAATACATTTATGTGAATATAATACCTCATATTTTAATGCCCCATGTTTTTTGAATACAGTTCAGTACGTGTTCGTCACTACTGCTACACATTTCAAGTTATTCATAACACTTGTAATTTTATTACTCTATTATAGCACACTTAGCCTCAGCGCCGTCCATGATTGATGCTCGTTCCATGTTTTTTTTTGTTGCATTTGGTTGCAACAAATCGACGGTTGCATCATCGAGAACATCCACATTTATTTATGTTATAATTTAAGAAGTCCCCACGTAAAGTGCAACTCCCATAGGGTCATTTCCCACGGGGTATCTTAATAAAACATTTTTTAGAGCCTTTACTTCTTAAGCAACGTCGTAAGTTCCTCTTGCCTTCCTGAAAACCTCCGCTGTTTACAGCCCTAAGAAACCCCGTGTTTTTAATCAAACAGCTCGCTGCTTTTTACTCTGCTTTAATTAGGCGCTTGCTTCTGACGCCTCGAGGTACAATTTTAGTTAAAACTTGCTGACGCTCGGCGAATTTTAGACCTCAATTTGGGACTCGCGTTGGTGCATGGAGGAACTCCGTGGTGCACACAAATTCTTTACTGCCGTTTTCTTTTACGTGGTGTCTTCTCAATCTACGTTTTTACTTTGCTGTTGATTGATTGGTTGTCACCTCTGCGTTCTGTACTAGCAGACCCACACGTGAAAATTCACGTCTGTTTTACCGAATTTTTTCGTTTGATTTGCCAGTGGATGCGGATTTTGCGAAGGAGTTTCCACATTGAAGGACGTGCCTTTGGTATCCACAATACAATGCTTATAATACATGTATACCCTACCGAATTTCCTTCTATCTAAACCCTTAAGAGCGTCACAGAGAGACGGACCAAGCAAGTACCCAAAGAACAAATTGTGTATTATTACATAGTGGGATCATTGTCATTGAAGACTAAAGGCATGTATTATGGAAACACAAAGGTGGCATCAGTAACTCGTGCATGAAGCTAGACAATGAAAATCAAATGGTATTCGGCATGTAAGAGCAACTGGATCTATTGCCAATGCACAGAACCGTGACACCTGATCTAACAATGCAGCAATTTCTTCCTTTATCTCTCTCAGATGCCAGAATACTAACACACTATGCAGATTTTTCCTGAAGAGGACATTTTGTGCAAACGTTAGTGTCTCACTGCATACAGAAAAGCATTGTCACTTCTGCCGAAGCTCTCCAGAAAATCCAATACCATCGTGTTTTAGGCCATGCCCATTGTTTTTCAATAATATAGTTAAGACCCATGGCAATACACATCAATTACAACAGGCAGTAAGGGACTCCGGTGCATGGTGGTGGTCTTTTTTTGCAACGCCACTGTGAGGAATTCAAAGTTATTTCTCAGTTATTCGTTGCATGAACAAGGAACTATATAACAAACTGACTATAACATAGAGGAGAAAATATTGTGCAGTTTTTTCCAATAATCCTACCAAAAGCACAAATGAAACCCAAAAAATACATTAGTAGAATTTATATACCAGTAGATTTGGCCTTTTTCTTCCCCTCACGTATAGAACTGTTTTAGCTGTCTTGTTGTTGTTGTTGTTCAGTTACTGTAAACTTTCTTATTTTTAATTAATATGATTCTTCCTCCTCTAAATCTACTTTTCCACTTTCAATTTTGCTATTGTTTAACTAATGGAATTGAACGCAGAAAATGTACCAACGTGGGTTCAATAAATAAAGTTCTATCGTAACCGTCAACTTCAATGAACTAACTCACAATGAATCCTTTTCTAATCCAAAACGAACATCCTTCTTTTCAGCAGACAAAATCCAATCCATTACCAGCCCGAAAGTAAGTGCGTTACAATCTTCTCTCGAGCGATGAACACGAATTTTTTGGTATCCGTTTTCGATGCTAGTAATTTTTTGGCCTTTCTCTTCCCGTTCAACAGATCATGTGTGTTCTGGTTGGTGAACTCCATTATCGGCTTCCGATGCTATCGTTTTTATCCGACTCTGTGTCTGTGTTACGAGTCGAGGGTCTATTTCGTACCAATGGACAAAACATTCCGGGATAGATTTTTTGTCTTTACTTTTTGTCTTTGCCACTAGGATGGATTTTTCTTCGTCTTTGCTGAACAAGGCTGGGAAAATTTAACAAGATAATTTTCTGGGCCGAATTGTTCGGGAGGAGTTTGCGATAGAAAATGAAAAACGTTATCCTCGAAACATTATTAATCATTTCACCTAGATAGCCAGAGGGGTTAAAAGTTCAGGTATGTAATCCTTTTATCTCAAGAATAAATGGCCACCACACTCAAAAATTGGGAGAGTTTTAGCACTTTTGTTGTCGATTCACAACTTTTCGGTTGGATATTAATTACATAAATCAATCTTTTACCAAACTGAATATTTTTTGTTTGTTGTTCCTTCTGGATGAGTGCATATTTATTTTTAGCCACCAGGTGCTCAGTGATATTTACCCAACTCGACTTATGTTATGTACATATTTCGTATCTTATCTCTTATCTCGCAGCACTTGAGAGCAATCAGTTGGTGGATTGATTTTGACACCACACTCAGATAAAGCAGCTCCGTAAAAGCTGAGTCATCAACAGGTGTGACATTTAGTCACTCTCACGCAAATGATCCACAGCCCAGGGCCGCGTACCACCACCAGGCCGGGGATCAAATACTACCGGACCGCACAAGAACCGTTTAATTACTTCCTCTTTATTTACTGTGATGTAGATATTTTTCTCATGATTGTGAAACATTTCATGAACGAGTAGTTAAGCGAGAACTGACAGCTGCTAGCTGGTTATCAGCGTCATTTATCGCCTCTTAGCGGACCGCGATAAAATTATCAAACGTTGACCGGTACGCGGTAATAAAAAGGCTGGGAATCACTGCTATAATGAATAATAGTAGGCCCACACGAGGAAAAATTCATGTGTTTTTTACTAAATTTTTCGTTTGATTTCCCAGTGGATGCGGGCTTTGCGAAGGAGTTTCCACATTGAAGGATGTGCCTTTGGTATCCACAATACAATGCTCACAATACATGTATACCCTACCGAATTTCCTCCTATCTAAATCCTTAAGATTGTCACAGAGACACAGACCAAGCAAGTAAGCTAGCAAAAAACTGTGTATTATTATATAGTGAGACTATGTATGTCTTCCATCTCTGTCAGTTAATTTAGTGGGACTTGGAGAGTCCCAGATATACATATGTGCTAGTCCATGACTGTTCATCCATCATTATCGTCATATTTTTGTAATTGCTGAACTCGACGTAATTGTTCATTACATGTTAAAATTTCCCAACATTCCTAGTCATTGTATTAGAATTGAAATCCAGCTGAAAAATGCATCGTTTCGAGGTTACCAACGTCATCAATATACTTGCTTTCATTAATATCGCCATCGTAACTTACATTTATAATCATCACTGTCATAAAACATTCCTCATCTATAGAAACTGTTCAGTAATTAGTGAAATATTATCCGGAAACTTTTACATTAAAAAAAATTTACAACAATGTTTCTGTACTCTGTAGAGTACTTGATGATATTTCCATGAACATTTTTATCAAATTTTTTTGCGTTGCTTTAAACGTGGGTTTCACCGCCTCGTAATTTGTAAATTAAATTAAAAAGGGTTTATCGCATCACTGCCGTGCTGCTAAGTCGAGTAGGTGCTGAAATTTTCGCAAAAAAATTCATAATGTTTTCGTAAAAAAATGTGTGATGTTTTCATGAAAAAAAATGCCTGATGTATTCTTGAAAAAAACATGTGTGATGTTTTCGTGAAAACATGTGAGATATTTCGAGAAAAATCATACTTGATGTTTTCTCGAAAAACATGCTTGATGTTTTTTTGAAAAAGAAATCATAATGCTTTCTGGAAAAATATGCATGACGTTATCTTGAACAAAAAATGCGTCATGAACTTTTTTGAACTCACTTCCTAAATTCATGAGATTAGACTCATACAAAGAGAACGAGAACGTAATGTCTTCCATGAACATCCATTATATATATATATATATATATATATATATATATATATATATATATATAAACATATTTCGTATATTCATACGAAATTCTCACGGGTAGATTTTATTTAGTGTGTAGAATGATATATGTGGGCAGCCCGGGGTAAGATTAGTACAATTGTGCTAAAACTATTATGCTTACATCACATAGAGCCACTATTATCCTTACATCACATAGAGCCACTATTATCCTTACATCACATAGAGCCACTATTATCCTTACATCACATAGAGCCACTATTATCCTTACATCACATAGAGCCACTATTATCCTTACATCACATAGAGCCACTATTATCCTTACATCACATAGAGCTGGTCTAGCTCGTTTCAATACCTGGAATAGCGATAAATCCAAGAAAATACCTAAAATTTCTTCTTGATAAATTGAATCCGCTTTACTTATGTCAAGTCTAATGTCTATCATGTAAACTGTGTAAAAATTAAGTTTATTTCCTAACACGAGTAGAAATAAAACAAGTCAGTGAGGAGAAGCACAAAATACATTAAAAGGAAACTACCGAGAAGCCTTACTTATCTAAACACAAACTTATAATAAAGTATTTAAATTGATGCATCCTGGTATTCTGTGAGTCATTAGACAAAACCTATCAGCAAAACGTTATCTATATTTTATAGAACATATATAAGTACAATATTTATAAATAAAATAAGTTAAGTACAATGCAATTTCGTCTTAGTGTTGTTTGATGAAGACTGATTCTGCAAAATTACAACCACAAAAACAGAATTCTGGTCAACAATATTAAAATGTTTCATAACATCACAATAAACCATTAAACCAAAGCAAGTTTATTAATTGTACTCAATACGTATTTGATATTTAAAACATTTCTTAGGCCTAAGCTAAGGAAAGCTTTTCTATATTAGTATTAGTAGTAGACTCACACGTGAAAATTCCCGTGCTTTTAACTGATTTTTTTCGTTTGATTTGCCAGTGGACGCGGGCTTTTCGAAGGAGTTTCCACACTGAAGGATGTGCCTTTGGTATCCACAATACAATGCTTACAATACATGTATACCCTACTGAATTTCCTCCTATCTAAATCCTTAAGAGCGTCACAGAGAGACAGGCCAGGTAATCAAGCAACAAACTGTGTATTATTCGCATGAAATAACTCGCTAGTTGTCCAATTTAAATGTTCGCCTTTCTTTTCGCTACACAAGATTACTTTCTGTTAAAACTTTAGAAACATGTTTTCATCGATGCAATACTCCGGGTGGCACTAGCGATAACGTGCGAGTTTTTCCAAAGCATTTTTGCATAAAAAATGGAAATTGCTAGCTAAATTGTCTGATTTCAAAGTTTCTTTTTATTTTCGACTTTGAAAATAGTTTTTTATTAAAAAAATAAAAAGTGTTTTCATCTACGCAATAATACGTTGAAAACCTGTTAAATTTACAGGATTTGTACAGAATTTGAGAGAAAATAATACGATGAGATCAATGTACTCAGGGAAGATCCAAGTGCGATATAACAAGTTGTCAAGAAAATTAACAACCATCTTCTTGAAAAAGTCTATACGGGGAGCTGCTGCCATTTTAGCACCTTCAAGGATTCTAAACAGGCACCCTAATTCTTTCCCAATAATTCTTGCCCATGCCATAACACCTTCTTCTTGTTGTTGACGACCGAAGTGTTGGGGTGGAAAAGCTCCTTCTGGAACTCAAACTTTGCAGTTCCCGTCAGGTCCGTCGAGGGAATCACTCATCTCATCAGTGAAGAAGACGTGTTTCAAATTCAATTTCAAGTAAGTTATCGACCATTAAAAACAAGAATTTTTATGTCTCTGATTCAGAAACAAAGAAAGAAGAAATAAAGAAACTTAATTTTTAATCGAGTTACCAGTACAGATACAGTGGTTTTCCAAATTCTTACAGTTAACATCTTAAGAGTAGCAGTGATGATCCAAGTGAAATCCCCATCCTTTGTGCTGCAACTTGAAGTAGAGGCTCGTAGAGGCATTCCGATGAACCTGGTGAAGGCCTAGTTTACTACGAGCCTCCAGCGTAGCAACTGCTGGGCATGTTCTCGTCCACCGATGGTCAGGCACAAACAGGCCAAGTCGGCGGTAGGTATCAAACCCGGGTCTTCCCGCATCGCAAGCGGGTACGCTCACCAGTCGACCAAGCTGGCAGCAGAAAGTGTTTTACGTGGAGTAAAACGTGTTTTGCCATACTTCTCAGCACTCGACATCGAGTAGTTTTCGATACATGGCTTAGTCCAAAATTCTCAAAGACATTCTTGCTTGTTGAGTGAGGGTTCCTGCGTATTTCCCATTTCACTTTTGGCCAGCACTTTGTATTCCCTTGTCCTTGGCAACCAGCATGACATCCCTATTGCCAATAATGTAAACATAGTTAAGCATAATTTGAATTATTTTCCATGTCTCCTGTGAGTGACATACGGTGATAGAAGTTTAATACCTGCTACAAGCCTTCGACATTTAAATGCCAGTTTTCGACATCTTCTCTTATTTCCTAACAAGTGCTACTTGTACACTTCACACATCCATTATGCACATGAATTAAAGCTATTGAAAGGAACAGCCGTGTATATCACAGAGCTTGCTGAAGTTAAGCACACATTAATTGATAAGCATGGAGCTCTATTACAAGTAATAAATAACTGTTTATCCATATGATTCGAGATGAATAAATGTTTAAATAATGAAGAAACCATGGCATTTGCGAGTGGAATAGAATTGTGATTATTTTTCATTTCCATTCAGGAAACTATTCCAAACAGCGTGAACGCTCACCTAAACAAACAGATGGAGTTCCTTTCGAGAAAGTAACGTTTATGCCAAACAATAGTCACAAGCATCCCCATTAGCAAACACCTGGTGGATGGAAGCGATGTACTTTCGCCACTTCCATGGTATGATGCTTCCTTTGATGCCTCTGGCATTTTACTTTCGAGCAGCGGAGAAGTTGCATTTGAGGTCAGGAAGGATCTTTGCTGTGTTTCATTGCTCACGAGGTTACCCGCATGAGGGACGTCCTCTTCTTCCGTCGTAAAACTACTATTTACTTCTTCGCCGGGGCCCGAATCACACACAGCCTAAAAAAGATTTTATTCACATATAGGTTTTGTTTTCTCCTTTACAGTTTTTTATATAGAATAGAATAGTATAAGACAATAGAAACGAGCCGTTTGGTTCATTCTTGGGTTCCTACCCGAGTCCCATGCCGTGCTACCCAAGTCCCATGCCGTGCTACCCAAGTGCCATACCAAAAGCAATTTGTTGTAGGATATCAGAAGTAACTTTTCTGCATGGTCATTTGTGTGACTATCAAGTGAATTACCTATGCAAAGCAATTCTCTTATCTTAAGTGTCATTTCCGTGTTTAAAAATATAAAAAAAAAATTCAATGTCATTTTTTCTTCGTTTAAAGATCGAAGAACAACTACAAGACTTTTCCAAACATCAATAATAGACGCCGTACAAAAGGAAACGTTCCAGTGAACTAGGAATTTCTCGAAGATTTCTACATCGGATCCTGACGAGTTTCCTAGTCGATGTTCGTGGCTCTTGTTGAATGCTGTGTGAAACACGCTGAATTGCATATGCATTTTGTACTGCTCTCGGTCTACCAGAGCGTTCCTTATCAGCTGTTAATCCGGATTCACTGAATCTTGAAATCATTGTAATAATTCAATGTCTGGAAGGACTTGTTTATTGAATAAATGTTTTCATGAAATCCCTCTGCACTGCAACTAAGGACCCGTTATGTGTGAAATAACTTTCCACTATTCTTGCTCGCTGTTCTTTGCTATATTTTGCCATTTCGGGGTTATTGATATTGGTGATAAGTTTATGAGTAACAATACAAATTTTTAATAGGTACATTAGAAACAAAATAAAACTCCGAGATTTCCTCTTTCATTTGATATAAAATCCACTTTTTTGCCTTTATTAGATTTTGTTGTAATAGTATTTAAAAGTGTGAAGTAACTTTTGCCCCACCCGTTCGCTAGACTTGGACGACTACTCGATGCACACAGCACGTATCCTGAATACGGCGGAGGTGCACCCGTTATAAGTAGACCTCAACTCACCCAAACTGCGACTCTGTGTCTCGTGCCGGGCTGAAGGTGGTGGATGGTGAAGGTCTCATCCTCTATGGGGACCGAGTAAATGGTAATTGGGGAATTGGGGTCCTCTTCTGGCCTCACTGACAGCTCGTACTTGTATACCTGATCTCCTCCTTCAGGAGGTTCCCACGTTATCGTCAGGGAGGTACTGGTCCTCTCCGTCAGAGATACACTATGTGGGGGTGACGAGCATCGGGTCACTGATAAAAGAAAAAAATACAGTTTAAATCACCTGGAAATAACCAGCTAGGTTTTTGTTTAGATACGCTAACAGATTGAGAAATCTCGGTCCTGAATTTGATACTTTTTTGTTTTACATTTTTTGCAGAATTCGAGGTTTGATCTTGTTGAAAGTTTGACTTGTTGATCAAATGAAATCCTTAGGAGGTTCCAGGAAGGTATTCTTCTGGGGAGAAGATCTTGGGAAAAGGAAAGAGGGATCTCCAGATTACAGGAAGGCTTTAATTATATACAAGGTGCAGCAACATATCTTCCGTTTTTTGATAGGAACTTTCTTTGGAAAAAGGGAATTGTGTTGCTGCACCCTGTATGTTCAATAATGTTCATAATCTGAACATGTCTATTTCTTGATTTTTATTTTTACGTTTTTACGTTAATTTGTAAAATGGTTATTTCAGATACTAAACGCTTTAATTTACAGGTATTTAGACGTATTTGCGATTTGCCTTAAGGTTGAACTATTTTTAAAGAACAATTCGTTGTTAATATCGAATTATTTAAATGAGCTGTTAATTGCACGCTTCCATGACAAATTAATTAAAGGGATGTGAAAAGTATTAGATTCAACGCATAAATTTTATATTTCCTCACTCTCTGTTTTTAGTTTTCATTATTTGAGTTTCCAAAAGTTTAAAAATTGTTTTTCCTTAGCTCAAATTAGCTCAAATGCTTCCTATAAACTTGGTACTAGGAGAAAATGTTTTTCAATCATTCATTTTTATTCATTCATCTCTGTTATTCATTTATGTTATTCATTCTTATTTATTTATTTCTGTCTTTTCATTTTTATTCATTCATCTTTGTTATTCAATTATGTTATTCATTCTTATTTATTTATTTCTGTCTTTTCATTTTTATTCATTCATTTCGTTATTCATTTATATTCAATCATTTTATTATTCATTTTTGTTCATTCATTTTGTTCATTGATTTTTGTTATTCATTCATTTATGTTCATTCATTTTTATTATTTCTTTTTATTCATTCATTTTGCTATTTATTTTTGTCCATTCATGTTCTTATTCATATTTATTCTTCCATTTTTGTTATTCATTTTCGTTATGTTAGTAATATTATTTCCTCAGCTCTAAGTGAAGAACTGATTTGTTCAGATTTAGCTCTGTGTTTTTTCTACTGATGCCACCTAATTTTTTTACCTTCAAAGTTACTTCTGAGCGTTTTATTCATGTTTATTTATGTATTGCAGTTCCTGTAGCTGACTATTATAAGTTTTTTTGTTGCTTAGTTGCCAGGAAACAAGATTTAGGGAAAAATTTTGAACTTTCAAGAGCATTTTTGGGAAAAGTGAGGGATGGGAAAATCGTCTGATTGATTTTCAAGGAAAAGAGCTTCGATTCAGTGCCTTTGGAACAAAATAAATCATTTTCATCCTCAAACAGCAAAAAAAGTTAGTATTTTTCAAAAATCTGCGAGCAGAATAAACGTTTTGGCTGGAGTTGAATCATCTCCCTCACCAAAAAGAAAAAGTAGAAGGAAACCAAACTTTTCCCCCAAATATGAATGAAAACTTGTTCAGATAACTAAAACACACACCAAGCAAAGAGTTGTCACACAACCTGAAACATCACAGGATCGCAGTTACAGCCTGTGCAGTTAGATGGAGGCTGTCCTGTTGGAACAAGAAGAGAAAAAATAAAACATGCAATGGCTTCTAAAAACTTGTTATGGGCAAAGCAAGTTCCATAAAATTCAGAGACAATTGGAATGAGGGAAGCAATCAAGATATTATTTTTCAGGGGATTCAATTTGTTTGCTGATATCATTTTTCAATTCGTTCGTGTTTGTTGCCATCCCGTGTCTGAATTTTTACTCACTCATATCCACCTTTACTCCAAATGGTGAATTTAATAGAATTTGTTGATTTTTTGATTTTAGGTAATTTTCTCGGATGAATCCATATTCTCCATAGGTAAGGAAAGCAGTCAGTATGGAAGCCGAAACTAAGCTGAAGAGTTTCAGCAGCAATGTGTCGTCCAAACTGTGAAATATCCAGCATCAGTTATGATTTGAAACTGTATGTCATCAAAAGTACACATAGGGTGTACATTGCAGAAGATACTATGGCACAAAATCAGTATGAGAATCAGTATAAGCATGGGACTCAGGGAACACGGCATGGGACTTGAGTAGCACGGCATGGGACTCGGGGAACATGGCCTGGGACTCGGGGAGCACGGTATGGGACTCGGGGAACAGGGCATGGGACTTGAGTAGCACGGCATGGGACTTGGGGAGTACGGCATGGGACTTGGGGAGCACGGCATGGGACTCGGGGAACACGGCCTGGGACTCGGGGAGCACGGCATGGGACTCGGGGGACACGGCATGGGACGTCGGTAGCACCCCAAGAATAAGCTAAATGGTTCATGCTTATTGCGTTATTTTATTACAATCTATTCTGAGAAAAAGTGCTTGAAAACAGTCTATTACCTCATTTTAATCAATGGTTTCCTGATGGAAACTTTATTTTCAAGTAAGATGGAGCTCCTAGCCACAAACCAAGATCAGTTATGAATTATCTAGCTGATTCTTGCATTGAAGTACTGCCTTGGCCAGGGAACAGTGGAGATACAAAGCCTGTCGAGAATTTAGGGGTTATCGTGAAGATAAAACTCAAGAAGAAAACAATTACAACCTCATCAAAGAGCTCATAAAGTTTTGATACCCGGAGGAAGTCATCATAAAAACCTGTAAATCATTAATGGAGACCATGCCAGAACATGCTAAGTCGATTATTTTTACTAAGAGATACCATATAAAAAATAAATACACAAAAATAGTGTAAGCTTTTAAAATAAATGATGTTTTATGAACAAGAACTTGTTTTTTGGAAAATTTTCTACGCCGAGTCTTATAATTTTCCCATTCTTTACATACCTTCATTATATATGATTTAGATGACGTGTGTATACATTTCTATGTTTCTAACATGTTATTCGTGTAGTGTTCTCTACTTAAAACTCTGAATTAATGAAAATATCGAATAATGTATGTATTTATGATATTTCTAATACTTCGAAGTTAATGTTTTAAACGTATGGAATAAAATTTGAGTTATTATACATGAGTTGAATAATTCGTCATGTGATGGTCAAAAAAATGAATCTAAAAAGTCTGTATCGATGAAGCTTCACTTTGCTCTGCATTCATTTCCAGTAGTGTGCAAAGTTATGACTGTCAATAAGGACAAAAACATTCATTTCCAACCGTGTGCAAATTTATGACTGTGAATAAGGACAAAAAAATTCATTTTTAGTCGTGTGCAAAGTTATGACTGTGAATAAGGACAAAAAGTGTTAACTTTTCATTTATGTTCACATTGAACTGGTTCATGAGAACGGTGCTTTTGTACTGCAGCAGTTAACATATCAATGCATTTAATAAAATAACTAAGCGTTATTGTACTCATTAATTACAGATTCTCCCTTCCATCATGAGAAAAAAATACTTCATTATATTGTCAATGCAACTACCTTGATGACCGAGTTGCCTATGTTCTCTCAAGTTCAAACCTCAAAAAACATTCATTGCTTGCCTAAACTGTCAGAGATAACTTAGAGTCCAGAGGATTTATTTAACTGAGAAACTTACATTGCTGTTAGCACAAAATTCAAATACAGAAAATCCTCGTTGTACGGTACACATGCGTTCCTGAAAACCTTACAGCAAATCAAAATTACCGTATACCGTGCTCATTATAACATGTAATAATAGGATATGTGTTCCAGCACGTCGAAAGTACAGACATGAAAATAGTCACTGTAAATGTAATTTTACTGGATGAAGAACTACCGTATAACGAGGACTTACTACTCATTTTTGAATCCTTACCTTTTTCTCGGGTCAAGATCTTGGTACACTGAGTTTCCCCTTTTTGTTCTTCAACGAAGGCGGATACGCAAATTTCGTACAGAGCGTTAGCCTGAATATTGGGTATCTGACACGATTCGTTGCTGTGTTCGTTGCTTTGCAGGAACTGCCATTGTTGGGGATGATCTTTCATCCCTTTCAGGTCTGTGTACTTGTACGTGAAGTTGTAGCCTCGAATTTTACATCTAGTTTCAGGAGGTGGCCACACGACTGTGATATTTTGAGTTTCGCTCACTGTTGCGTTCAGGTTTTCAACAGCAGGAGGAGCTGTGAAAATAACGAAGAAAAGTTTTTACGTTTATCAATACGTCATGATAAAGAAAGTGCAGATCTTTAATTATCTTCAATGTGAATGTGTATTTTTTTGCAAATTAAGTTTACATTTAAAATGTATTCTTGATTCTAGAAAATATTGAATTTGTAATTGTGAACAGATTTAATCCCCGCACTTACAAAACTGTAAGTAACTGGAACTTGTAAGTAAAAAAACTGTGAGGAACTGAAACTTGCAAGTAACATAACTGTAAGTACAGTTACTCATAACTGGAAGTATGAACTATGAGCAATTCTTCGTAACTGGAAGTATGAACTGTAAGCAATACCTTTAGCGGGTACAATTTTTTCATCCTTATAAGGGCCCTCGATAATGTTGCCAGTCTTTGAAAATAGGGTAGAAGTTTTTTTGTATTGAGTGCAAGGCTGCAACTCTCTCTCCTGTCGTTCGACTTCTTCGCAACTGGGATCATAATTCAACATCGGTTGTTCCAAGTATTTCAGTAACTTGTATCCGCAGAGGCTATTACTTTCAATTATTAGCTTGGTTTGAATGACGTCGCACATCGTGTTGTTGCACTTCCCCAAGATTTCTGAAAAATATGTTGCAACTTAATTAGCGTTGTGTAAAAAACGTAACTCATTATCATTTCCAATTACTTTGCCAATAAATGTTTTAAAAAATTAGAAATAGGTACATCTACATGTATAGGACTTACTTGAATCCTAATATAATAAATAATCACATCCTAGGTATGAATGGTTAAGATGATACATCAGACCTACATGCAATTGAACTTTAAGGTACAGGCCTTAGGCGGTGGTTAAATTAGGAATATACTAATAATCAAAGGTACAGGCCTTCTCAATACCTTATCTAAATTGATGCTCATAACATTTTTTAATGTTTCTCTATCATTGTATCTGTTACTGTATCCAGATAACATCCCAACTGTTTGTGGTGGCAAAAAATATTAACAAAAATATGATATAACAAGTAGGTTTACAACTCCTACTTTTAGTAAACTATTAACAACTATACTTCCTTTTTGTCTCTCTAGAAAGCATGAGTTCGTTCAAGGGCAAAATTATCATCATATTAATCAAATATTTCTCTTCACTCAAACAATTACTCACCGCAGTAATTCGGAAAGAGATTTTTTTAAATATGCTCTGATAAACAAGCTGGAAAATTCTCATTCTTACTCTTTGATTTTGTTTGGAAAGCAAAGACTTCAATTTCAGCCTCTGACTCCCTTTCATGATGGCGTACTTACTCTTCAGTTTTGCTTCGAATATGAAATTCTAAATTCCTGTTTCTGAGACACAAGAATTTGTGTTTACTTACACCTTAATTTTGCACAATAACTAAAGGCCAAAATTATTTCTGTGTAGAATTACTTTTTAATTTGGCTTCACTGCAGGATACCAGATCGTTTTCAGCGAAGGGAGCACCGGCCACCTGAAAAAAAAAAACTTTAAAATCTCAGGGGTGAAATATTGAGTTGTGTATCATAAATACGCTTGTGTGATACAGTTCTAAACTCTGTATTTTTATGGCATCCCAGCTGTACTATAGCGAAGACTGCTACTATTGAATAGAATAGAATAGAATAGAATAAGGCAATAGGAACGAGCCGTTTGGCCTATTCTTGGTTCAATACCGAAGTCCCATGCCGTCTAAAGTAAATCCATCAGTCATGCACGTACACCTTAACCACGTAAGTCAATTTAGTCGTGTGCACACATATCACTCACGCACAGGCGTTTATGTCACGAGCATTTATCTCAATCATACATTAACCTTAAGGAGTTAGGGACATAGTTAGTAGGATGTAGTACTGGGGGGGTTCGTAATCCAAAATTTATCGAGACGATTTTTGAATGTAAATTGCGACGTGATACAACCTCAAGTAAGAAGGTGTGTGTTTGTTTGCCCAATAATTATGACTAGCAGAAACCCATGTAGATTACACGATTTCAATAATTAACTCAATTCCAAGCATATAAGGTTGAGTATGAAGGAAATGTATTTTATAGGCATTCTTTGATATGGAAAGATTCCTGAAATAATTACTGTAATTTGAAATCAAATTTTTGTGCAATGCAATTTTTATGCCTTAAAATCTAAAAGCAGAACAGAAGCGACATATGACATTCATGACACCTATATTAAATTGTTCGTTATTTATTTGAATTGTGTTCAGCCTTCGTTCTTGGTTTCGTGCTCTTATATTTGAATTATGCTCAATTATCTCTTCTTGGCTCATATTCGCTCTTCTTTCCTGGTAACGATTTCTTAAATCGTTCAAGTAAACATCTCTTTCCTCTTGAGTCATGCGAGCTCTTCTTTCAGCTGCTCTATTTCTAACTTCAACCAATTCATGCTCTCTATCCGTGGCATTCATATTTTGTCTTCTTCGTACCATAAAGTTACTGGTCATATCACGAATAGATTGCCTTTCTTCCGTTCTTAGTCTACATATCTCGAAATCTTTTTTGTCTTTCTCTGGCTAATTCTCTCCTCCGCTCCATTGTGAAGGGCGAACGCAGTGTGAGTAGCTTTATCAATAATGGGATGATAATATTTATTGGTACTTTTCACAATCTCGTTTACTGATTAGTTACTAATTATTCGTCTTCATCTCTCGCTACAAAGTCAAATAACTATTCTTCTTCTTGATCTCCAGCCACAAAGACAAATACGACCCCTTATATATAGTATCTTCGTAGACACGATACCGCCAGTCACAGCGCCTTCAAAATAATGAGGAGCGTTACACACGAACTTAGTTTTAAACGTATTAGTATATAGATATTTGACTTTGATTGATGCTGGCATATTTAATTCAAAGAACTATAGTTTATTTTTTCACTCTCACACCTGTTTAGTTCGACAATTCTTTTATACAAATACTAGTGTGTACGCCCGTTACAAATAACGAGTTTTACAATCATGCATTTAAAGGAAGAATTTAAAGCAACAGATTCCCAGACCTAATCAGAAAGTCTACGGATTTAACTCCACGGTTTGGAATCTGTATACCTGAAAGTCTACCGAATCAATTACCAGTATTTAAGGGATATTCCCATTGTAATAACATAAAAGAAAATACGCACAAAAAATGTATAAATGTATTTATTTAGGGGAGACAACTGGCGTTTTATTATATAGTGTTGATGACGTCATTTTACGATAAGAAATTACTTGCTATTTTCAGTTTCAGATACAGTGAATACCCTTTGTTTCGTATCCTCATTGCCAATAAAATACTACTGAATTTAATAGAGTGCAGCACTAGTTTTGCAGTTTTGAGCGGCATGGATTCTTGGAACTTCTTCCTAAGCTCCAAGACGTGTTGATAAGAACTACGTACTTCCTTATCAAGATTAGATTTATCTCAGAGTCTGCTCACAAGTCCATGCACGAACAATGTATACATCGGTATAGACAATGATGAAACCACAGTTTCAAAACACATCAACTAAAATGATCAATATAGAAACCTTGAACGCTTAGTAATACGTGCAAAATTCTTATATTATTGATACAACTCAGTAACCAAAAATCATTCAAAGAACTATTTATTGTCGTAAATTCATACGGCGTTTGTTGAATCTTCAGAAATATATTTTATCTGCCTTCAGTAGTCAATCGTTTTTGAACATGAATGAAAATCCTACTGCCCAAAATAAAATATTATTGACTAAACATACAATCATAAAGAATATATAGATACTTCTTAATTTTAAATGTTGTATCTCATCGATTGAAGAAACAATTACCTGAGCTATGAAGTAGAATGTTGTAATCAACGCAAAGCAAAATTCCATGTTGAACAGTAGTCTGAGTTAGCGCCTCTTCTTTATTCAAAATATTAAACGCTCTTCATACGTAACTAGATAGTTTCCGTAGAAATTCCACGATTTAGATTTGACAAATTTAAAAAATTTCTAAAAAAAACCTGTAATAAAGACTCACGACGGATTATTATGTTTTAAATGAATGTTTTTCATTTATATATGCGGAACTTCCATTCTGTCTCTCATCTACCGATTATGATCATTCATCAATTTCTATTGGAGTTCCATCGTGCTCATGTGAAAGATTCTCAACGCTTTCGCGTAAACAAGTTACGGATAATATTTTTAGCTCAATGTGCACACAACACCTTCGCAACAATTTGTTTTTTTTTACTAGAACTTTGACAACTATGCTCTTTCCCTAACACGAAGGCGTCACGCCTGCGACTGCAAGTACCTGTTCGGTACCTATCTCTTAATGCTTGCTATCTGCAACCGATGATAAGTTATCTTTGCATTTGTTTTAGTAGAGATATCTCTAACTGCGTTGTTTCGTCTACGCAGTATTCAGGCTTCTTCTACGCAGACAGGCTTCAACCTACTTTCAAAAATTGTAGCTGTTTTTCACTGAAAAAAAGAGAACCACCGAATGTGTTTTTGGAATCCCCAATAAGTTGTAGGAGTCCCTGATATGTTGTTGGAATCCCCAATTTATTGTTGGAGTCCCTAATATGTTATACGAACCCCCAATATATTGTAGGAGTCCCTAATACATTGTTGGAATCCCCAATATTTTGTTAAAGTCCCCAATATGTTGAGTCAATATGTTGCATGAAGGAATTGAAATAATGCGAGGACGGTTTTGATTAAGTATGTACATCCGAGAGAGATCATGCCTGGCATAATTACTTTAAAACTAGCTATACTTTATTCTTATTTAAGTTGTTCTCATGTCCTCGTCGTATAACGCAGAATGCTCATACGAAAACCATAGCTGCACTTTCATATCTTGTATGAGATTTCTTTTATGGAAGGCTTCATTTTACGTACATAAAAATGCGCAATAAAGCCCAAATCCCATTATCTTTTATTGACATTCCCTGCCAACTCCGAGTACAAACAATAAGAATTTTTTTTTGTTTTTTCCCATGTTTCTTGTGGTAAGGAAAAAATAGAAAAAATATCTCTGGCCGATCGGGAATATTCTTCAGGGTCTTGTGTGACACACAGACATTTTTTGCGGATCTTTTTACTGAAATTACAATCCCGTTTTTTATTGAACTTACTCTTCGAACTTCAGCTACATGACAGCACTGAATCTCCGCCATTCAGCTTCAGGGTTTTATCGAAGGCTTAGTCTAATTTATGCACGAAATTAAGCTACTTTTATTTAATTGTATTTTTCGTAATGAGTGTTCTTTGTATCTAATTTCAATTTAAGAATCGAAGTTTACTTGGAACATAGTGCCCATCTTTCATGGAGGAAATAGTTGAAATACTTCAATTCAAAATATAATATAAACTTGATTTTCCATGGGCTTCGAAGCCTGATTATTGATTAATTTCCTTATTGAAACAGTAGTTCTAAATTTAAGTCAAATATAGTGATAAACGAATATATAGAAGCACGAATTCTCAGTACTCAGATCATAATAGCATTGCACGTTCTCTAAGTTTTCGTAAACATTTCTAATTACAAAATGCAGCAAAACATCAGTGCAGCCTCTGAACTTTATTGCTATAATGGATGAAGAACAAAATACTATCGATATTTTACTCCTTGAAACTTATATCCATATTGCCCCAAAATTTTATGAAATCTAAATCTGTTCTGAAATATTGAGATAAATGAAATTTCATAGCCGTAGAAACAGTTGGCAATAAAACCTTGTCGACATATTACGAATGCGTGAAAAAAATGACAAAATGATAGCTTATGCAACTTCTGCATAGCCTAACAAATTTGATCTAAAACTGACCGTTATTTCAGAGAAAAATTTTCTTCGTGAATAAATAATTGATACACTGTATTTTCACGATGAACAAAAAATATAAATCTTAACCCCGATGCGAGTATTAGCTTCTCCAGCATCAATTTATAAACGCAAGTCAATAATTTCATTTAAGTTCAATTTTTTAAATTCAAATGGCGCAGATATGCAATCCTGAAGTTTTTAACACGCCAGCAACTAAAGATCCGAAACATAGGTACTCGTATATACTGACTAGTAGACCAACACGTGAAAATTCACGTGTTTTTTACTGAATTTGTTCGTTTGATTTGCCAGTGGACGCAAGATTTGTGAAGGAGTTTCCACATTGAAGGATGTGCTTTTTGGTATCCACAATACAATGCTTACAATACATGTATATCCTACTGAATTTTCTCCTATCTAAATCCTTAGAAGCGTGACGACGACCAAGAGAGCAAGCAAGCAAAAAACTGTGTATTATTATATACTAGAGTGTAAGCCCGTTAAAAATAACGGGTTTTAATTTTATGCATTTGAAGAAACAACTTAGAGCAACAAATTCTCAGACCTAATCTGAAAGTCTACGCATTTAACTCCAGCGGTTAAAAATCTATATACCTGAAAGTCAACGGATTTGACTACCAGTATTTAAGGGAGATTCTCCTTGTAATAACATAGGGGAAATTACGCAAAATAAAAATAAAAAATGTATTTATTGAAGGAAAAACCTGCCTTTTTATTATATAATGTTGACAGTAGAATTGAAACAAAAATAAATCTCACATCTCCTAAAACAATTAGAAGTCATAAAAAATATTCCATATCCTGAAACAACTTGCCCCTCGATCACATTTATTAAATACTGTGACCATAACTTTCGTCCATTGTAATTATTAATAATCACCAAGTCAGCTAGCCTAATTTGCTAAGTAATCTGACACTTCATTGCCATTTAAATTAGCAGCCAGAATTATTAATTAGTCAGCGTATGCTCTTTGTTTGCAGCTCATTAAACTCGTTGATTAATGAGGCAAATGATCTCAGTGGCAGCTGATGGTCACGACCGGAAAGGGAAGAATTATGAGAAGGTTTTAATAGCAGGGAAAATAATATCTGAATATTAGAGTTTTGCAAGGGAAAAGAAGAATTATTAGGAGGCTTTAATGACAGCGAAATAATAATTGAATATGAGAGTTTTGCTAAAGGAGAAGAAGAATTGTGAGGGTTTAATGGGAGACAAAATAATAATTGAATATTAGATTTTTGCAGGGGAAAAAAGAATTGTGAGGAGGGTTTAGTGGCATAGGAAATAATGATTGAATATCAGAGTTTTGCAATGGAAAGGAAGAATTATGAAAAGGGTTTACTGGGAAAGAAAATAATGACTGAATATTAGTTTTGCAGGAAAAATGAATTATGAGAAGCGTTTAATGCAAAGCTGTTCGTCATTACAAAAATTGTTTACAATTTATATGATTCCATTTTATGTTTACCAAAAATTAATAAAATTTGAGACCTGTGCTTGTAACTGCAACTGAGTACAAACAAAATAACTGTAGTTGTGCAACCCATATAATAGTTTTATAAGTTTCACAAAAAAAACTGTGAGGTTGTTTTATTATGTAATTCTTCACTCTATTCATCTTTCCCCGAAATGCACGTTCAAAAATTTACAACAGGAAGTCTCCATATAATAACACACAGTTTGCTGCTTGGTTGGTGGCTTGATTCGTCTCTCTGTGACGCTCATAAAGATTTAAATAGGAGGAAATTCGGTAGGTTATACATGTATTGTAGGCATTGCATTGCGGATACCAAAGGCACATCCTCCAATGGAAATTTGGAAACTGTCCTCTGGCAAATCAAACGAAAAAAATCGGTAAAATACACGAGATTTTTTACATGTGGGTCTACTAGTTCTTAATGAAAAAGCTCCTGAACCTCCTTTTCTTTCCATAATCGTGTGCGTGATGTTTAGCAACATTCCCGTTTCTTCGCACCCAAAGTTTGATGATAAATCTAGTCTTCGGTCTAGGCAAGTTCCGGACCCACAAAACTCTCTGAAAGTCCAATAAATTTTATGTGATCGCGGTCTCCGTTTTAGTTCAACACTGCACCTAAGTTTCCAAAATCCTTAACATCATCGTAAACAACACCTCGGGTGACAGCATCTACCGTGACTTTTTTCTGCCTTGTTTGAAATTAAGACTGAAGCAGTTTGAGTCGATGTGCATCAGAATTTTATGGTGTAACTTCACAAAGGCCAAAACGAACAATTATGAAATGAGTTTTTATTTTCGGTTCTTTTGAAAATTAATCATCAAACAAATAGAGGTCTTTAGTAAAAATGAAATATGGTGAACAGATTTTGTCGCTTTACAATACAGTCTGGTCGATGATACCAAGTAACCATTCAATGAGTTTTGGTATTGTAAAAGAAATTACTTAGCTACAACTCATCAGTTACAAATTTTACCAATTACAGGATCTGAAAATTAAGGGGAGTATAAAAGCATTCCTTAATTTCATTTTCGAGGCTTCTCATCCAAAAAAAAGTTGACATAGTTATAATCCTTGAAGAGTACTTGCTTTAAAATGTTTGAAAAGTCTCAGTGCCTATTCTCAGTAACACTAGTGAAAATTCAAGTGTTTTTTAGTGAATTTTTCCCTTGATTTGCCAGTAGACGCGGGCTTTGCGAAGAAGCATCCACATTGAAGGATGTGCCTTTGGTAACCACAATACAATGCTTACAATACATGTATACCCTACCTAATTTCCTCCTATCTAAATCCTTAAGAACGTCACAGAGAGACGGGCCAAGCAAGTAAGCAACAAACTCTGTACTATTATACTGTGGGATACGCCAATGTTATTAATATATGGACTATCACTTTGGATCTTTCACTGAATGAGGACCAAACTGCAATATGAATTTAAATAAATTTTCACGTTTTCCACAATCACAAACCAACTCAGAGGTAAATAGCGTGTAATTCAAATAGTTATTGGCGGAAAACACTCAGTCTGACCGTACCATGAATGCTACTGAAAAACAATGGATTTATTTAGAGTGATATTTAATACTGAATAAAGTTAGTGAGTGTTGAAGTTAATAAGGGCCTTTCTTTTCATCACGAGCATCTCATTTCATTAGCGTGTTTAATTAGGGTGGCAGACAATACTGCCTAGGAGTAAAAATAGCAAATTACGACATGATGTATGAATGGAATACGCATATTTATCATATGATTTTAGAAATTATGTGATGAGATTAAAAACAGCCTGTTCAGATGGAACAGCCCTTCTAACCCCAACAACTTACCCAAGGCATAAAAAACTTAAATCAGAAAACCAGACCATTTTTTAACGATGTTTTTGGGTGAAATCGGGATTGCTCGAATGTTGACTGTTATATCTGAAAGTTTCATTTATTATTTTGTTTTTGATTAACACACAATGTTTTTTGACATTTGACAATGTTTTGCTGGTTATGTACTGGGTGCAGCAACATAACTGCTCTTTTTCAATGCAAAATGCATTTAAAAATAGGAAGTTATGTTGCTGCACCCTATAGAATTATTATGTAAGACGCAAGTTAAAATGCAAATTCTAACACATGTGGTTTAAAGATTCCAGGATGTACTCTTCATGTTTTATAGTACCGATCGAAGAAGTTGAAAATGAGTTCATTAACGAAATCTTCTTACTAATTTCTAGGAAAAAAGCTCAGCTCTGATTCAATTTGAGTTTTGCATTTAATGAGAAAAAGAGGCTTTGCTTCATTCGAACAGGGTGTCCCAAAAAAATGCATTCATTTTTAAAAAGCTGTAGTTTGAATGCTACTGGTGGTAGGAGGCTGGGATAGGTTTTATTCAAAAGGGCAAAATCTAAAGTTTTATTTCGTATACAGAATACACTGTTACCCATCTTATGTACACCTTATGAATACCAGCATCATTCAAACTACAGCCTTTTAAAAATGTTCGTATTTTTTTGGGATACCCTGTACCTGTGATTATTCACATACAGAAAATATCGTTTAAAAATTATTTATCATTCCATTAAAAATCAGGAGCGCTGTGCAAATAAACTGGTGCTGTGATTTCGACCTTTGCTTCTCTTTGTAGGAGTCGAAAATAAAAAATACAGGGTGCGGCAACACAATTTCCATTTTTTGAAAAGAACTTTTAATGAAAAAAGGAAGTCATGTTACCACACTCTGTAATACGTAGTCAACATTCTTCTAGGGTGTATAACGCCATGCTATGCCTCTCTAAAATAAAGTGCTGATTTATCACTCCAAGCACTTTTCATAGCACTAAAATTAACTGTTAGTTTTTCAAGCCTACATCGATCACATACAGCTGGCAGGTTAATGAAAAATAAGCGTGAAATTTTGAGCAGACTTACGATAAGAATAACAAAAGAATATCTTGACTGCGTGAATATATATATACATATATACTAGATGGTTCCCGCAAAAATTCCACAGCTTGGATCTGACTAACATGAAATTATCATTATGCTTTGAACATTTAACTATGAAAAATTATGTTTTAGATTAATATTTTTCATGAATATATACAGAACTTCTATTCTGTATCTTATCTACCGTCAATATGGCCATGTAGGTGAAAAAGGCTAATAACGGGAAAACATTCTTATTTTATAGTGATCCAGCGTCTTCGGTATCCACTATACAATGCTCATAATACATGTATAGCCGTTCTGATTTCGGTTGAATAATTTTTCTTCAGTAATAGATTGAAAGAAATTGGACGGACACACACGCACAGATAGAGAGAAAGATATGAAGATACACTGTGTGGTGTACAAGTAGATATATATGATATATACAGGGTGTCCCACAATTAACTGCTTTTCATTTACTAATCAAGCAAAAACTAAGAACGCTAGGTTGGTAAAACCGGTTTCAATTGAAAGAAAAACGTTTTTATGGTAAATTAACATAGTATCCTAAATACACATAAACTGGATAATTAGATTTCTAGTTCGATTTCAAAGCCTTGCTTTTCCATCATGTCTCGATACAGCAAAGAAGAAAGAATAATAATTCTGCAAGTGTACATGAGGTCATTTTCAGTAACAGAAGTGCAGTGCGATTACCGAATCCAGTTTCAAACAAGAACAAGATCCATTATTTAATAAGTAATTTTCAAATTCTAATACCAATCTTTTCCCAATTCTCTCTTCTGTATCCTGGTACTAGTCTTCGAATTTTGAGCAGAATTTCCTCAAGAGAACCAAGTAGTTCATTTTTTTCTAGCACGATGATGGAACATAAAATTTTAAAGAAACTCTCAGTATCTCAAAATTTTCTTGAAACTCATGTTTGCAATTTGGTACCACAGAATATTTCGAGAGCCCGGAGCACGTATACATTTTCATTAACTTTCGCGATGATTTTGATGGACGCATTTTGTCAAAAATATCAGCAATTTTTGTTGCAACATCTCTGCCTGCTTTCCAGCACCACATCTACTTGTTCGTTTTATTGGCCTACGTGTTCGACAAGCAATATATTTTCTTCAATTGGGACAATATTGAGACATAAAAAAATACGAATGGGAGCACACACAGTGACGTACCAAACACACTGTATGATTTTTCTAACGTAAGAGTGTGGTGTGGGTGCAATTTTTGACGACATTTGAAACAAGAAAACTAAAAAGCGACAAAAACACACTCATTAGCTGCTGAATTACATGTTAACACGTTGCCTGCGATTGCCTAGCTGGTGCAAATCTTTACTTTGTACACACAGTCACTAGAAAGCCTTGAAAAAATTATAGAACCTAACCTGAGCGACCCACCGGCGGGTCGTATCGCACTCAACGTGTTAAGTGTTGCTCTACTCAGTGACCACAATCAAGCATGCATAATTTGGTGTTAAATTTTCAGTGAACTGCTTTAGATGCACAGATGAATATTTAAATTTAGATTAAAAGGGTAAGACAAAAAATGGGCTTTTGTAGTGAAACTTTGAAGTAGCAAATTTCCAATAA
>VCRD01000262.1:340441-356430 GCA_006783055.1 Trinorchestia longiramus
GCGTTTGCACAGACACACGTGTTGCTCTGCATCTTAATAGGCGAAAAATGACTGCGGCTACCAGAGATGCCGTCAGTACCGAAAGGGTTAAAACATCCTCCAGTTCTTTTAGAGATGATGGCGGCAAAAATTGAGTTCCTACTTGAATCTCTAAAATCGACCATAAATGCTCAACAATGTTGAGGTCTGGGGATCGTGGTGGCCAGATGAGATGCTTAACTTCATTAGAATGTTCCTCGTGCTATTCGTTAACAATTCTAGGTGTATGGATTGGGGCATTATCATTTTGAAAGATAGCGTTCCCCTCCGGAAACAGTTCTTCAACCATAAGATGAAGTTGGTCGCCAAAATTCCTAAATAGTCTCGGCAGTTAATTCTTCCATGAAGGGAAATCATTGGCCCGACAGATTTCTAAAAAATAGCACCTCAGATCATCACAGAACCCCAGCCATGTTTTACGTTTGGGAGAAAGCAGTCTGGATTAAATGCTTCTTTCAGCTGTCTCCAAGCGTACACTCGGCCGAAGGTCGGAAATGAGGTAAACGATGATTCGTCAGAGAAAATCCCATCTTTCCATTGCTTGAAGGACCAATTCTAAAGGTTTCTACACCACTCTAAACGCTTTGAAACATTTGTCTTAGAGTTTTCTAATTGCAGCGCTTCCCGTGGAATTCAGATTTGTGCAGCTCCCGACGAACAATTTTTGTGGAAACTGGGTTCTGCTCTGCAGTGATTTTAGGAGCCGTGATCTTGCGATCCTCTCTAACAATTCGATTTAGAGTCCGACGGTCTCTCTCAGAACACTTCGACTTTCGGCCAGACCTGTGCTTTGCTGAGGACGTTTTTCCTTTCCTTTCAAAGGCAGTCATTACTTTTGAGACAGTACCTCTTGAAACGCCAAGCATTCTGGCAGTTTCTGTTACACTAACGCCTGCCATACGAGCACCAACAATTTGGCCTCTTTCAAAGTCTGAGAGGTCAGCCATTTTTATAAATTATAACCAACATTTTTAAATACCTGTAAAAACAGTTATTTTTAACAAACATGTCAAATAACAAAAATAATGGACAATAAACATTAAAATATGTCAAGTTTTGATTGTTTAAAACATGTTCAAAGGTTATGATGCCAAAATGTTAGATGTTTCCATTATTTTATCTAACCCCTGTATATATAGTACACATGAAGTTCTTCACTTTAATCCTATATTGTAAATGTTTTGTTCTAAATTGGCGTAAAATTCCATACAGAATGGTTAAAGATGAGTGGTAATTCACACAATATTTCGTTGAGTCGAGAAAGAACTTGGCCGTTAAAGAGTTAAAAACTACATCCATCATCCCGTCACTTTAATCCAATACTCTTAATTTACTACCGCTTTCCTAATGTCGACATCGCGCCACTGTAGAGACTGAACAACATAACGTTCTAATGATAAATGTTATGAGAAATTAACGTTCCAATTATTTTAATTGTTCGACACTTTACTTGAATATCAGGCGTTTTGTGGATGCACACACTGACCCTGTGATATGATTTTGTTTTACTCTGAGAGAATTGAAATATTTACCGTGTAGCGATGACGTTCAAAAAATTGTCCAGTATTGTCTATCTGTCTGTACAATTTTTCAATACATCTGTATTGCACACCGTGGAAGTTTGTTTTCTCTATTTTATGCAATAACTGTCACACTTCTTTCTATATCATTGATCATACTCTTAGGCTTAAAGCGTGTAAATATTTCTCTTGATTCTCGTCGTAACAGCGACTAAACCTTTTGTATTATTTTTAAATTCCATTAGAATCCTTGAAAGCAATCCTGGTATCTCAACCCACTTTGAAAATGTAAAGTGAGTAGTTATTGATTCTAACCTAAATTTTGGGAAATTTTAGGAATTTTTAATGTAGTAAAATTACTCAACACATGGAAAACCAGGTGACAGTTTTTCAACTTAATTTTTAATCATTTGAGAAAAATATAATTCACTTATGACTGAAGACAAAATACACCATACAAAATGTTTTGGATGCATTAGGTACGAAATTATGGAAGATAAATGAATATGGAACGTATAATACTTCTCATAGTACTATATCGAGTATTATGTTGCTTGTATTGTTAGTATATAGTTCTTTGTGTGCAGTCTCTGGAGTTGGTAGTTGTTTGGTTAGTTTGTGCTATACTGTTCTGTGATCTGTTTAGGGCTATTTTTTGTAAGACCGTCTGAAAAAACAAAAAAGGCTACAGATATATACGTACTATATCGATCACTGTACACTATATGTGAGCCCTCTCCTTGAGTCACCCGTCATCAAACTTCGTATTCATCAAAATACCAGCTCGCTCTACTTAAGATAGAAAAAACGACACGCCTGACATTTTCCCATGCAACAAACAACACTGGATTTTACATAAAGTACAGCTGCTCGGGTGACATAATACTAAATTAAAAACCATGAAAATTTTTGCTTTAGAAAATGTAGCAACGCTGTTATTATTGTTAGTTGTTTCATGATACAAAGCTCGCTGAAAGTTCTTAATTTTTTCCAGTGTTTCCTGTTCTTCGCGAGTTTGTTTTTGTCGTAGTGTGCCCTGTACTGGTATACTTATTCCATAGAAAAAACTATTCGCCGGTCGAGTTATACACTTTCAAAGTTTCCCCAAACTTTCCCACTTTAGGCACTTTGCAAAACGCGTAAAAATCTGGCTGTCTGCCTAAATATTGTACAGGATCTTTGGTGTGTTGCTCAGAAAATGTTAGATATCACAAAAACTTGTAGAACAAAACCTTTTTGTTGGATTGTACTCAGAACTGCTCCACAAAATGAGAAAAAACTTGGGGATATGAAGAAAAAACTGCTACAATCCCTAAAAAATACATGCAGAGAACAGTAACCTTGAGGATTGGAGCCTTGAATTTACATAAGTAAAAAATCTTTACAAAAGGCTGTACATCATGCATGCAATTCACGGCAAAGAATTTTGTTCATGAGCCACTGGACAACCAACTACATTATCTAACTTGTAAACCCGTAATTGTAATTTTAAGAAAATTCTTCTCATGATCATTATCATAGCTGGGCACTGATAACCGATAACCGATAAGACGAGACATCATCTCGCTGATGATATCCTTGCTGAGGAGAAAAAGTGCTCCACCACAATACTTCTCAGCATAGCCGTGTTGCACCTCAAGAAAATGATAATGAAAAGTTATTGGAATGGTTCAAAAACCTCGAATTGACTAGCGCAGACTGTCCCTCTGGCTTGCTCCACATCTTTTTATCGGTTTTCTGTGCCCAGCTGTGATCATCATAGACGCTGTTCAGAGTTTTTATAGTCATTAAGTTCTTCGATCGCTTGTGGGTTTACATTTACTAAAAACACATAACGAATTTTCTATGAGCATAAATATTTTTTTCAAACCTAGAACTTTTCCAGTTCACTACGCTGGAAAACCATTTTTTCATAAAAAGTAATTGTAAAACTTGATATATCTACAAGTTCAGTTTTCAAAATTTGAGAGTAACAAACATCGTTGATCAGTATTTTTAGTTCCGTTAAGGGATTAACAGAAATTAAATTCTCTGTCTTATAATAAGTACTAAATCCTAATCATGTACTTATTAGACCGCTCGCACTTTGCATGCGCCATTATTGCTGTTATTTACTGTAAGGCATTATTGGAAAATCTATCAAAAAATCATATTAGCAAGCAGTCAGTTTGTATTGTGATGGTATTTTCAATTGCGTATTTACCATTCGATTGCCTTCATATTGTATCAAATGAAACGAGAAACATGAAATCGTGAAAAATTATAGAACACAATGTATTGCATCGATGCACAGTTCGGTCGTTTCTTAATTTATATTAAACCCACTTTTCTCAATGCCCACCACCATTAACTCAATCTATCGCAGCGTTGGCCTTGAAAAGCTATTCAGAACGGCCACAGTTGTTAACTAGTTACAAACTACTAGTAACGACTGAAAAGAATGTTTTCTCACATGTATTAGCTTAAACTGTTCATCATATGCGGATTGTTTTACCTACCTCAATAGTAATACCTTCATCCACTATATAATAATACACAGTTTGTTGCTCGATTGCTTGCTTGCTTACTTGGTCCGTCTCTGTGTCAAGCTCTTAAGGATTTAGATAGGAGGAAATTCGAAAGGTTTGTAATCATTGTATTGTGGATACGAAAGGTACATTCTTTAATGTAGAAACTCCTTTGCAAAGCCCGCGTTCACTGGCAAATCAAACGAAATAATTCAATAAAAAACACGTGAATTTTCAGGTACGGGTCCACTAGTCTACGATATAATACTGCAATATTCCCATCAATTACACTGCGTTACAGGACACCTCCATTATCCTCACGAGCTGATGAAGCAAATTCAAGCACGAATTTAATTTCTTGAAGCCGATCCCGTCTCGAATTCCACTCCTCTTTCCTCTAAACTTTCACGAATCTTGCCCACCGTCGTGAAGAATATCCGGAAAGCCCGGACTTATATTTCTCCACAGCAACCTCATAAAGCTAATTGAAGTTTTGCAAAACTTAAGAAGCGGTATAGTTTGGAACTCGTGTCCCCTGAATTTTACATCAGCCATATAAAACTAAAAGTTTTTGATTGATGGTGGACGTTTCTTCATAGGAAAAGATAGTTCTTTTGAAAAATAAAAAAATGCGTATAAGAATTTATCATTCTGGGAGTTTTTGGCTCATAAATATGTTTCCAACGTTTCGATGAAGAAATAGAATAAGAGAAATTGCACTATATAATAATACACAGTTTGTTGCTTGCTTGGTCCGTCTTTCTGCAAATTCGAAACCTGCAATTTTCCTGCGTTTAGAATATTTTTTCTCACTACCTTTCAGTTTCAAGGTCCTCTAAAAAAATTCTTTACGTAGCGTGAAATAGTTGAAAAACTAAATTGGTTTTGGTAGGCCTATGTTGTTCAACACAAAGCGCCCTCAATAACACTGGCTTGCTTATCTTTGCTTATCCTGAAGTCGAAGCCTAAGGTAATTGCCTAAGAAAATTGCCTCATGAAATCACAAACAGCGAAGCAGCGGCCAGCATTGCTTGGTGTTCTGAGGCACGGAACAGATCTTAGATCTCGAAAACAACTGAAAATATTCTGCAGTTTGAAAACAACTGAAAATGTTCTGCAGTTTGAAAACAACTGAAAATGTTCTGCAGTTTGAAAACAACTGAAAATATTTTGCAGTCTAAAAACAACAATGCTCTGCTGTTTGAAAACAACTGAAAATGTTCTGCAGTTTGAAAACAACTGAAAAAGTTCTGCAGTTTGAAAACAACTGAAAATGTTCTGCAGTTTGAAAACAACTGAAAATATTCTGCAGTTTGAAAACAACTGAAAATGTTCTGCTGTTTGAAAACAACTGAAAATGTTCTGCCGTTTGAAAACAACTGAAAATGTTCTGCTGTTTGAAAACAACTGAAAATGTTCTGCCGTTTGAAAACAACTGAGCAGATTTTGAATTTTGAAAACCACCAAGCAGATCTGGAGTCTCGAAAACTACTAAGCAGATCTGGAGTATCGAAAACTACTAAGCAGATCTAGAGTCTCGAAAACTACTAAGCAGATCTAGAGTATCGAAAACTACTAAGCAGATCTAGAGTATCGAAAACTACTAAGCAGATCTAGAGTATCGAAAACTACTAAGCAGATCTAGAGTCTCGAAAACTACTAAGCAGATCTAGAGTCTCGAAAACTACTAAGCAGATCTAGAGTCTCGAAAACTACTAAGCAGATCTAGAGTCTCGAAAACTACTAAGCAGATCTAGAGTCTCGAAAACTACTAAGCAGATCTAGAGTCTCGAAAACTACTAAGCAGATCTAGAGTATCGAAAACTACTAAGCAGATCTAGAGTATCGAAAACTACTAAGCAGATCTAGAGTCTCGAAAACTACTAAGCAGATCTAGAGTATCGAAAACTACTAAGCAGATCTAGAGTCTCGAAAACTACTAAGCAGATCTAGAGTCTCGAAAACTACTAAGCAGATCTGGAGTCTCGAAAACTACTAAGCAGATCTAGAGTCTCGAAAACTACTAAGCAGATCTGGAGTCTCGAAAACTACTAAGCAGATCTAGAGTCTCGAAAACTACTAAGCAGATCTAGAGTTTCGAAAATAACTGAAAATATCGTGTACTTTGAATACAACTGAGCAGGTTTTAGTTTTAGAACACTACCAAGCAAATAAGTCTCAAAAATAACTGAAAATATATTTTAGTATGAAAACAACTGAATATATCTTGGGCTTCAGAAAACAACTAGTCAGATCTTGGGCCTAGAATGCAACTGAGGTGGTTTAAAGTCTCGGAATCATCTGCGTAATCCCGGGTTTCGAAAACAAATAAACAGAACTAAATTCATTTCCAGATTCATCAGAGCTCTAGATTCACTTCCAGATTCATAGCGCCCTGGATTCACATCAGAATCCTAGATTCATTTCCAAATTCATGAGATCGATGTCTCTGAGGCAGAATGAACGGCCTGTGCCTAGATAACGACCAGACGTAAGCCTATCTTCTTCAGGCCTCCACACGCAAGACCCACCAAAATCCCACACGAAAAACTGCTTCTATAAAGCAGCGCCGGCACAGCTAAACCGAGTACCAACCCTCAGTTCCGTCCGGGAGCTAAATCAACTGACACGATTTTTGGAATTCCAGAAAATTAGTTTTCATTGGAAGCTGAAAGTGTTTTCGATGTATTTGGTGCCTGTTGTTGAGTGAAGAACAAATACATTTTGTATCCACCAGGTGCCTGTTGAACGGTTTTATTGTCGTTATCTCAGGGAAGGAAAGAAAATTTTTTACAACGCGCTGAAAGAGAAAAAATTCTAAAAACTCTGTGGAAATTCGGCCGTTTTCTCGGGAGGTGTTGAAATATCTGTCGTACATTGGCCAAATATAAATTTTGTAAGATTATTTTCTTGTCCAATGTAACTAAATTTAACGAGGCGTAATTTATTTCGTGTGTACTCAACTCGAGTACAAAACGAGGAAGAAAATATTCTTCCAAGATGGTTGGAAAGAGAATTAACCATTACACTCAAATTCAGTGAATAAATGAAGCAAAAGGATTCATCAAAGCTTGCTCTTGTCACTGGTATTCAACTATACTCAATTATCCCACTATATAATAATACAGAGTTTGTTACTTGCTTGCTTGCTTGCGAGCTTGCTTGCTTGCTTGGTCCGTGTCTCTGTGACGCTCTTAAGAATTTAGATAGGAGGAAATTCGGTAGGGTATACATGTATTGTAAGCATTGTATTGTGGATACCAAAAAAACATCCTTCAATGTGGAAACTCCTTCGCAAAGCCCGCGTCCACTGGCAAACCAAACGAAAAAATGTAGTAAAAAACACGTGAATTGTCACGTATAGGTCTATTAGTAACACGATTAAGAATGAAGTCTGGCAGTGAACTGCTGGAAGCCACACTGAGTTCATTCTCAGAAATAAGATCAAACGAAGTCAAGCTGGCAATGCGAAAGCCTGATTGAAAATTACAGTTTCCAGGTAAACTGTTCACGGATATAATTACTTAGCATTTGACAAGAAAAATTGGACGTAGAGCAATGGTTGAAACAAATGAAAATTTATTCTCAGTGACATGAAAAATACTTAGAAAAGACTAGAACATTTCTTTGTATTTTTGTGTGTCTTGTTAATTTAATCAAATCCACTCAGAGCATCTGGATGTGCTATAGGGTTTAACATTAAATATAATACCCAATGTGAGACAATGATCGTGTATTAGTAATTCTGATGCAACATAATGCAATTCTACACTAAAAGAATATCAATTTTAATGTGATCTAAAAGTTGAGCTGGGTTGAGGGTCAAAAAGTTGGCTTTACAGCATCCATGATTTCCTTCTACTGAAAATTTTAACTCGGACGGCTTTTCTTCGTAATTTTTGGCTGAAGTTTAATTCAAGAACCGTAAAAAATCCCCTGAATCGGTACCATGAATTATCAGTTCGATGAAAATTCTAAAAATCCAGCTTTTGTTGACCCATTTAAAGTGTTTGTGAGTGGGCTTTTTTATGGACTTACGATGGAAACTGTTTTTTGTGTGGAATCCGTGGATTTTTGGCAGAATGAGCTACGATTTGCATGTTGATCTTACTCATATCTCACGAAGCATAACAGCAAAATCTTGAAAGAATAAAGTTTATAACAAACAAAGGAGTAGACTACTATTGAATTATATTAAGGAAAAACACACTTCTAAGGTGAAGAATGCATTGTAATGGAGCCTTGCTCCCACAAAAAATTATTATAATTATAATAATTGTTAATTATTATTATTATAAGTTTTGAAAGTTTACATTAATTAGGAATTGTAAGGAAATTCGCTTCTTCACCAGCACATGATGACAGCTGTTGTGAAATTGAACGTAAACAGGAATTTACGATTTCTTAAATTTCGTGACTTTTGTGTGCCTTCAAAACTTGATTTCTGCACACACGTTTAATGCACAAAAATGACAAACGTGTCATTGACAGAAATACGTGCCCCGAGGAGCAAAAAGACTCTCAATTTCATATACGTAGCAATTATTTACAGTTTCCACACTGAATCATTTTTTTCACAACCATATAATATCATTAACAGTCTTCCTAAAGCTGAACACATTAGTTTGTCCTGCCTTCCCTCCCCTCCTTCTGTTATAAACAGTTCCAGTTGATTTAGATCAGGGGTTCCCAACCTCTCTCTGACCTTGTACCTCTTAAGTATTTCGACAGATGACCATGTACCTCTGAATTGTTATGAAAGAAAGGTCAGTAAAAAAATGAATTCCACTGAATTTTTAATAGCTCCTTTAGGTTTTAAGAATTTTAAACTAACTTTAAATGTACCCCTTTGGATAAGCAAATGTACTCCTAAGAGTACATGTACTCCAGACTGGGAACCTTTGATTTAGATGTTCTCTCTTGTCCCTGACATAGCGTGTCTCTGCTATAAACTATCTCACGAATCTGCAGCTGCAGCACAACTTTCTATTTTACGGAAAAACGGTAAAAATTTATGCTGAAACTAAATTTCTGTTTTAAACTCGAGAATCTAACTTTCTTTTGAAACGATATCCACGTTAGGAATGGGATGTATTCAAAAATTCATGCAGTCGGGAATATTTATCAATGCGCAAAACTTGCAGGAGTTTGAAAAGTTTCGAGAAGATAAACTTATGAAGTTTCTTTTGAATTTTTGAAAGCGCTGAGAAGTCTGTGCTCGAGGATTGCGAACCATGTTAAGTAGTGAATGATATCTATTCACATATTCAGTTTTAATGAAAACTTTTTCAAAGCTGAACAGTTTGGAAAGGGATTGAGAAATGGTGGGCCGCTTGTATTAACTATTTAGTGGCCAATAGTACAGTGATATCTTCTTTTGAAGGCCAATATCACAGTGATGTCTTCTTTTGACAGCCAATATCACAGTGATGTCTTCTTTTGACAGCCAATATCACAGTGATGTCTTCTTTTGACGGCCAATATCACAGTGATGTCTTCTTTTGACGGCCAATATCACAGTGTCTTCCTTTTTGACGGCCAATATCACAGTGATGTCTTCTTTTGACGGCCAATATCACAGTGATGTCTTCCTTTTTGACGGCCAATATCACAGTGATGTCTTCTTTTGACCGCCAATAGTACAGGGATGTCCTTTTTTGAAAAGTGTGATAAAAGAAAAGTCTCATTTATTGCACTGAACACGTTTATAACATCTTAAAGCTTCACTTCATTGGTTTAAGCGATCACTTGATCAGCTTATCAATATGCTTATGAATACTTAACTCTGCATCGTACCGGAGAAATTAAAAAATGTATTGAAAATATAAATTTTGGGGAGTGAGACCTACTTTGTTCAAAAGTCACATCTATAATTGTTTGTTTTAATCATAATATTAGGAATAACAACTCATCCATTATCTCCAATCTCTCAGACAGAAATAAGACCCATTGGGAGTATGTTACTTATTGTTTGAAAAAACGTGGCTAGAATTTCCTTCTTATTATGAAAAGTGTTTCTTATTTTACACAAAATTTGAGTTAAATAGTATAGTCTTGGCTAAAAGAAACAGTCCTGCATCGTCGCCTCGCAAAAATACTTCCAGTTTCATTAAATTTTAATTCCATACCGAGGGAAAAAATTACCAATGTTAGTACTTCGGCCATCAGAAAATAATTGCGTTTCTTCTTATGCTGCAGCAGAGTCCAACTTTCCTAAGAGCTTTTGAGTTGATAAGTTCACACCAAACCTCAAAAATTCTGACACTTTCCTCTACTTTTAAGTTTCCATATTTTAGAATAGAATAGAATAGAATGAGGCTATAGGAACGAACCTTCTGGCCCATTCTTGGGTCGGATAAATACTTCGATAATTATTCGGTTGTTTACCCAAGTCCCATGCCGTATTTCTAGCCGCGTCAACCATGTCGGCAGCGGGTTAGAGATAAAAAGTATTGTGTTATCGGCCTTTGAATTATAACTCACTAGAATAAATCTGTTCTAAATTTGTGCTCTTAAATTCCGTCCAATTTGACTTTTCAACATTCATATTTTTCGCAAAATTTGAATTAATGTTAAGCGCGAATGTCAATTTTGAACCATGTTACACTCTTAGCAGCCTCTACTGCCAGAATATTATATTCAAACTGTGATATTTAAACTCCGTGTATTGAATGTTTCTAAGTTTATTTACTTTTGAACTACAAAGTTAGAATGCGTTGAATGGCTTAGCATACGAAGAAATATTTTGCGTGACAAAATTCATGTGAAGTGGGATTTATTTTTGATACTCCTACAGACGTTCAAGCGAACCACAACCAAGGATTTGTGTGATACATCAGTATTTTTTCTATGATTAAAATTGAGTCTACGGAAGCAAACTCTTTCTGAAAACTAAGCTGCTTCTTCGGGAAAAACGAATTCACCTTTTTTAGTTTGCGATATCGCTACTTGGAAGAGTTATAATAAAATATACTTGTACTAGTAGACTCACACGTGAAAATTCACGTGTCTCATAGTGAATTTTTTGATTTGATTTGCCAGTGGACGCGGGCTTTGCGAAGGATTTTTCACATTAAAGGATGTGCCTTTGGTATCCACAATACAATGCTTACAATACATGTACACCCTACCGAATTTCCTCCTATCTAAATCCTTAAGACCGTCACAGAAAGACAGACCAAGCAAGCAAGCAACAAACTGTGTATCATTAGTTAGTGGGATTACAGATGTGTTACTAGCAGTGTTATCTACGTGCATTATTTTCTTACTTCATAATTCATTTCGTTGCCAAAATTACTGATTGCTCTTGTAATTTTATGGTGATAAATATAGCAGAAAAACGCAAGTTGCGGCAATTTGGACGGGAATGAAGTTTATAGCTTGGAATGTCTTGACGATCTCAGAACTGAATTTTTACAACACATTTAGCTCTACTTCACATTTATTTCTTTAACCTCAATAGTGAGGGATGTTGGATCCAACATTATTAGTGCAGTAGAATAGCATATTTTTTGAGATCACTGAAAATCTGTACTGTAAAAGATCTATCTAATCTGTGCAAGAAAGGGATGAAGAAAGTGAAAATTTACCAGAATAAATACATATAAAGTTAAGAACACCATTCATTATCTTAATAATAATAATAACTTTGGGAGCACAATAATTTTTTAGGTTTCTATACATATGTCTGATCTAGCATCTATGGGGTGCAAGAGACTATAATCCTTGTTGCTTAATTTATAATACATCTAACTCTAACACAATCCGGTTTTGTTCCTTCCACATCCTTTCATCGATTGTTTAGTAGTTCTTTTCAAGCACCATTCAATAATTTTATGAAAACTTTCAAGAGATCCTCCAATGTTTTATTGATATCCTCTTCGATAAAATCGTTAAGTCCATCTGCACCAAAAATGGCATCTTCTACGTAAAATCACAAAGTTCTTTCGACTTACACTTCCCTCTGAAAGTGGCAAGACAGCCCAAGTTTTGTGGCGACTTTCCTTAAGACTAGTCTCCTAAGGGCGAATCCCTCTGGATGGACGGTCCTAATAGAATACCGACGGCCCGCGCAAGACTGATTACCCCGAAAATCCTTACCGGCCGCTGAGGGAAACTAAATGCGCCACTATATTTCCCGGAAAACACAGAGATTAGGTCTTAGCCTCAGAACCTCCGTGAGAATTTTTAGAAGGCTCCTGAAATATTTACTGGAAACATATCAGTTCAGTTTTAGGCTAGGGCTCCGTCCAAAATATCGATAAACTAGACAGTTCCCGTAGAAATTCCACGATTTAGATTTACCAAATTTTAAATTAATTTAAATATGAATGTATTAAAGATTTACAACGAATTATTGTGTTTTAAATGAATACTTTTCATTATTATATACAGAACTTCCATTCTGTATTTATCTACTAGTCAATGACCCACATAGTGCCCGTTGAAATTCCTTGGTTTAAAAGTGATAAAATTGAGGATCTATGAAATGGCCGTGGAATAGAAGAAAGCTAATATCGGAAAAATTGAGTATTATATAGTGATCCGGCGCCTTTTGTATCCACAATACAACGCTTGTAATACATGCATACCCGTTCTGATTTCAGTGCAATAATTTTTCTTCAGTAATAGATAGGAAGTAATGGGACGGACACACGCAGATAGAAAGAGATTGAGAGTAATGGAGATACAATGTCGATTATATATGTAGATAAAAAATGTCACGAACATTATTAGTTGGGATTGACAGTAACGTTAACATGCACATAACATAACAATAATCTTCACGCATTCTATTTAGTAGTGCTAAAATAACTGGAGTTTCTATTTAATTTGACATCATCTAATTTTATGAAGTTTTTCTACTTCTTACTTTCTTCTTGAACAATTAACTAAATTACAGCTCAGGACACTCCAATTGACAAGTTTTTGTCGGGTTTCCAGATTGAATATTCTAGTATTCTGATCACTTATCTCAGTATTTTATTTGAACCAAAGCTGTTAGAAATATCACAAAAAACACATAATTGATCTTTTTAATATTAGTCAATCAGTGCACCTGAAGAGTCAAGATTAATTTCTTATTTTAGTGCATTGAAAACATGACCGTTTATCGGTCTACATATGTCTGAAGGTTTAGTCAACAATATTTTTATGAAATTTGATGATATTTTTTATTTATTTACGAGATCGTATACTCGATTATTCTTTTCTGCAATTGCTCCAGGTTTCTTGTACTCCCAGGGTCATCGTTCTACTTTCTTTTATATCATTTTTAGCGCCGATGAAGATGATTTTGATGACTATATACTTCCAAGTTTACAACTCTCATCCATTGCAAATATAAGTTACAACTTCCCTCAGCACAGTCAGTGTCAGCGTTCCAATTCTTTGATTTTTCATACCCATGTTGTTGAATTTGTTGATGAATTGTAGCAAAGAAAGAGTGATCGTTTTACATCAAATGCTGTATTAAATCTATCAATACTAAACAACAAAAAGTAGGAACGCCATTGAACAAAATGAAATAAAGCTACGAAAATTTAAAGGTGTGCCTATTTCGTGCACGTTATTTACATTTGACAAATGACTCAAATTTATTGTAAAACCATACGAAGGTGTAAAAAGACGCTTCAAGCTTTAGCGTTTAGCTGCAGGCAAAACCAATGTGAAGGACAAAAAACTTGTTTTTATCTTAAAGATCATTCAGAAATTGTTCATTCATAAAAATCATTCTGAATTGATCATTCATAAAGATCATTCTGAATTGACCATTCATAAAGATCATTCTGAATTGATCATTCATAAAGATCATTCTGAATTGATCATTCAGAATTCTGTGCGGCACATGACTCAGAGAAGCAAATATAACTCACGAACTGCAGCAGGGAGTAAAAACTTGATGGATAGTTGTCTTGATGGATAGTTGTCTTGATGGATAGTTGTCTCGATGAATAGTTGTCTTGATGGATAGTTGTCTTGATGGATAGTTGTCTTGATAAATAGTTGTCTTGATGGATAGTTGTCTTGATGGATAGTTGTCTTGATGAATAGTTGTCTTGATGGATAGTTGTCTTGATGGACAGTTGTCTTGATGAATAGTTGTCTTGATGGATAGTTGTCTTGATGGATAGTTGTCTTGATGAATAGTTGTCTTGATGGATAGTTGTCTTGATAAATAGTTGTCTTGATGGATAGTTGTCTTGATGGATAGTTGTCTTGATGAATAGTTGTCTTGATGGATAGTTGTCTTGATGAATAGTTGTCTTGATGGATAGTTGTCTTGNTTGCTTTGATGGATAGTTGCTATGTCCCTTGCTTGTTACATTAATATACACACAGTGTACCTCCTGTGGTTACGAAAAGTCAGAAAAAATGTTTTTCCCTCCAAACAACCAAAAAACAGTTTAGAAACAAGGAAATAACGTTTAAAATCCATTTACCAGGTTATTTGAAATTTATTTGAATTATTTGAAAAGCATCAATTGAGGTGAAAACTCAGGGGTAGTTAGAAAAATTCACCTCAATTGACGTGTAAAACCACGAAAAGGTTGAAGCCACAATGTTTAGGTACCGCGCTGACTGCAGGCAGACGTTGTTGTTCAATCTCTCCTCAAATCTTTGTGCTACCTTTTGTGACATTACTCCAAAATTGAGCCAATTGACTTCAAACAAAGCTTACTTGGAGAAAGATCTTAGTATCTGCTGTTTTTGTGAAAACACTGTTATTATTGCTAGTAGACCCACACGTGAAAATTCACGTTTTTTTACTGAATTTTTCTGTTTGATTTGCCAGAGGACGCGAGCTTTGCGAAGGAGTTTCTACATTGAAGGATGTGCCTTTGGTATCCACAGTACAATGCCTAGAATACATGTATACCCTACCGAATTTCCTCCTATCTAAATCCTTAAGAGCGTCACAGAGACACGGACCAAACAAGCAACGAACTGTATATTATTGTATGGTGGATTATTAGAACTATATTTCCGAGAATACTGAATATTGGACAAGGCATCTTTTATGGAACTTATCGGATGAAGCTTACCCTTAGGTTACCTATAAGCTCGCATGCAAATATAGGTTTACTGCAAGACTGTACAGCAAATAAAAATTGCTGCAATAACCTAGCGTACGAAAGGGTAGCCCAGAAAATTTCCAGCATATTTTTTTGCGTGTTACAGTGAAGGAACATAACACAGTCACAATTTCGACGAATATAGAATGTTATTTTTATATATGTATGCATGTCCCTTGTTCAAAATTTTAAAAAATGCATGCATAATTCTATTGAACAAATTCTTTTCAATTCATCAAAAAGTTAATGAAGCTTATATTTGAGACAACATGTTCTATAATAGCAGTTTTTACTACGTTCGTTATTGTGTTTGGTTGAGAAAGCATGTTCTATAACGGCGGTTTTTACTACGTTCGTTATTGTGTTTGGTTGAGGAAGCATGTTCTATAATAGCGGTTTTTACTACGTTCGTTATTGTGTTTGGTTGTGGAAGCATGTTCTATGACAGCGGTTTTTACTACGTTCGTTATTGTGTTTGGTTGAGGAAGCATGTTCTATAACAGCGGTTTTTACTACGTTCGTTATTGTGTTTGGTTGAGGAAGCATGTTCTATAATAGCGTTTTTTACTACGTTCGTTATTGTGTTTGGTTGAGGAAGCATGTTCTATAATAGCGGTTTTTACTACGTTCGTTATTGTGTTTGGTTGAGGAAGCATGTTCTATAATAGCGGTTTTTACTACGTTCGTTATTGTGTTTGGTTGAGAAAGCATGTTCTATAATAGTGGTTTTTACTGCTTTAGTTATAGTGTTCAGTGTCCTGTGAAACATACTGCAGTGTTAGGTCATGTCTTTCTGTCATTACGCAGAGAACGTCACACAATAATCTTCTCAAATCACCAAATTACGT